>CAJNSZ010001689.1:0-22614 GCA_905329745.1 Rotaria sp. Silwood2
CGACCATTGTAAACTTTTTCATCGAGAATACATCTGACTGGTCCATTGCTGACCAATTATATTTTACCATATATGGATGCTCCTGGGTGTTTTTTTTTCTAATGGTGAAAACCGCAGGTCGCTAGCTGCATCCGTTCAGGAGATATTCCTCCTTGAGTTTTCTCCATCTACTTCTGGCGCCGACATTAGTATCTTTCATAAACAGCAACAAAGAGAAGAGATGATCTAGAGTTCTACAAAAAAAGCAATTGATTCAGGGTTCACTTGATGTCTTTCTGCTTCTAAAATTCGATTGCTTGTTGTTGATAACACTAGAATGGGATGCGGTCTTGGTGCCAAACGTCATAATTGTGGATACATACATGAATGCTTTTTTCATCACGATAATACATGTTCACCATTTTTGATAATTCATTTTCCTCCTCGTGTATTCAGCTACTTCGTTGTATGGTTTAGCATCATCTGTAGATGAATTATCTTTTGTATCAATTAAAAAACCATTATGACCGTGTTGACTACCATTTTTTTTTGATCGTACACAATAGTAATGATGACATTTTATAAAATTTTCATTATACCGTTACTTTCCCTCCAAAACTGGACTACTTTCATCATTAGCAGACTTTGAATTGACACTTTTTCATGCATCAAAAATGTTTCCTACATTTCTGCAAATCAAATACATTAAAAATAATCAATGATTTGAGTAAACTCGTCTTATCCTTCTTCATGATATAGTTTAATCTGAAATGACAACATTAGTTGTGCATGATCATTATTATCTAGCACATTAGATATAAGCAAATAGGATAACAGCTAAATTTTGTTCCTGTCATCGTTTTAATTGTTATTTAGAAGCTTGAGAAACAAACTAAGTCCTCACAAATTAATCTTTTCTAGGTACTAGTCTCAATCCAACGAAATGTTCTCTGGAGGATTAGAAAAAGTGGTACCGTTTCAGTCTCAATACTTTCACTTGGCATTTAAACGAGCTTTTTTTCATTAAATGCTTTGCTTCTCACCGTTCTAAATATCAGAAGATAAAAGAAAAACGTTAACTGCCTTATTGAAATAAATGTTAGAATCTCAAATATTTTATCATGAGTATGGTTTAACCAGTGAACTATCGAATATATAACTTTAAATGCCATTGAAAGTTTCGTTTAATATGTTAAATTATTACATCGTTTATGATAATGGTATGTAGAATTTTTTTCAAAATCATCAATAGCATTTCAAGGAACATGATTGAAATTAAAACTAATTATTGTTATATTTATTCAGGATTTACATTCATGGTGAAAATTTTCAATTTGTACAAGATCAGCTGAATTCCATATACGTCTTTGTTTTAATGTGTTTGCTCTCATATATGCGTGAAGTCAATCATCTATTATGTAATCAATTTTTTAGAGATTTCGATCATTTTTCTACACGAAAATAAGGAAGATAATTTTTGCTCAATCCATGTTATGAAACGAGCTAATGAATTTTTTATTTCATCAAATGCTCAAAGTAGTAAGCCTTATTATTGACAAACATTTTCATCCATTCAATCCATTCATCAAAAGTTGTTTTTTACAGTCGTTTTTACTTAATAAATTCATTATTCTAGTTAAGACGCTAAGCAACAGTTCAGAGTTATTTTCATCCGTCAGATTACATTGGATCGAGTTCAATAGCTAAAAATCAAATGGTGCCAGGTACGAAAAATTAGATGTTTCTATATGACGGAATAAAATAAGGGCAATGGTCTTAAAAAATATACAAAATTAGATTTTTGAAGCAAAGCGACTGTGTCGAACTGAAGGAGGAAAACTTGTCAGGTACCTGCCCAGTTTCTATGGCATTCTACGAAAACAAAATTTCAACAAGTTAGTATATTGAAGACTTAGTAGCATTTTGTAGTCAAGTGCTAAGAGTTCATAACGTACTGAAGTATTTAAAGATTCCTGTAATATATTTGTAGCAAAGTACTCTAAGCTCAGAGTAATCTTCTTTTGTCCTAAACAAAGATTCAGATGTTCATAATAGTGTATCTGTTCAAAGAGCATAAATGAATTAATTTGCATTTCATTATTCCATGAAAAAATTTTCCTTTTCTTTTTATTGCACAGAAAAAAATCTTAGCATGAGTATTGCTATTTTAAAATCGAATATTTGATTTATTTTTAAAATATACTTATTGAAAAAAAAACTTTATGTTAAACAAAAAATGTCTCGAAGTGATAGCGAAATATTAGGCACAAAATAATTTCCATTTTAATGAAAAAAAAAAAAAGTCAAATATTTCTAAAATATCTTTTCGTAGTGGTAAATCTATATCATCAAATAGTCTAAAACAAACTTTATTTATAATTTTTATTAAACAATGGATAATTTACTTACCTGAAAATGTTTAAAAAAATATCTTTCAGAAAATGCTGCAATACCATTAAATTGAGTAAATATTATTTTTTCATTTTGATGATAATTCAAGTAAAACAATCGCTTGTCTTATGAGTTGATTATCAATAGTGTTCATATATGCATCAAACAATGCATCGACAAGAACCTATGAACTTTCATATGTTTAATTATTTTAACAATATCATTGAGAAATTTTTTATTTATTACCTCTATGTTTAATTCTGCTTCAATATCTTTATATTTATCAAAAATAGGTTTATAAATGTATATCAACTAGGATTTACTCTACAAGATTTTGCTAAATATTCTTTAGGTATAAATATTAAACAAGCATATTCATTTGTCTTTTTTTCGTATTGTTTACTGATAGGTTTTACTTTCAAAGGATTTAATATTGAAAGATATCAAAAATCAACTTCCTTTTTAAGATAGAACAACATTACTAGTACTTATATATGAATTACATGTTTGTATAGTCAAAAACAAATTACATTTATACATACAAGTGAATTGCTTGAATATCGTGATAATGCATATATGCATTTTGGATATTGTAATAACGATCTTAACTTTGACCAATGTATAAGAAAAGCAAGTTTCTTTTCAAGGTTTTCAAGAGTGCTCTATCAAAACATTCAGCTAGTATTTTTCAGTATGAACATTTTCTTTTCTTTGTTGTTTTTTGTTCCAATGGTACAAATGAAATACAATTCATCTGTATATGGTATCATTATATTAATTTTATTTTTAATTTGTGAATAAATACTTAACTCTATTATATATGCTTAATAAAAAAATCACCTGTAATCAAATCAATTTTATTTATAATGACATAAAATTTTAAAAAATTCATTGCATAAAAATTTCACTAGATTTTGTTTGAAAATAAAGTCATTACATATAATTTCATTTTGATGCCAATTGAAAATATATTTTAAAAAATCAATTATTATCATTTTCAATAAAATAAATCACAAAAAACAATAAATACACTAATTAATTATTAAAAAAAAATCTAATAAAATTAAGAAAATATTTTCAAATACCTACGATAATTTTGACACTTTTTTCTGTTTGTTAAAATAAAAATAGTTTCAGTTCAATTTGGAAAATATTACAAAATATTTATTAATAAGAATACATTTAACATCTTCAATATTAAATATTCATAATAAAAAAACAAATTATCATATTGTTAATCATCTAACGATATTTTTATTCATATCTGACAGTTAATTTTTTTTTCTACGAATGTAAATCATCGGTTAAACATCTATCGATCTTACTGAATATTTTCTGTCTGCATGATTCAATAAAAAGAAACGTTCGTTTCCTTCTAGGGAGTGAGTCTTGGTGTTGGTTTCGAACACATCCCAGAGTATCTAACTGATGACGGAAGTGGCACGAGGAGGCCTACAGATCCACACGTTCGTCACATCTTGTACGTACGCCACGTGAATCTGCTCAGTTCAGGCATGGATAGGCAGTCGCTTCTCCATCACCGGTGACGATCTCTGATCACGCGTGGGGATACAGGTAAGTGTGTGTTTAGGAGCGAGAAGAAAAAGAAGCTGAAGCTTCGTGAAAAACAATACTTTTTCGAAAAAGAAAAAGAAATTTATTATCTCACAACAGACGAAGGAAAAATCCAAGAACAATATGCACTCGTTTGTTGGGTGCAAAAACACGAATAAACATTCAAAGTCATTTTTCGATAGAGAATCGTTGAACTCGATAATTCCACCCGTCAACGACAAACATATTGCCATGTCGATCGAATGACAAACCTGTAGGACCATTCAACTGGTTTGCTCTTTCTCCCCAATAATTTCCACCAACAATCACATTTCCCTGTGTCGTTCCAGTGCACCAACGCATAACTCGAATATTTCCAAAATCTGCTACATAGACTTTATCCAAAGTATCAACGATCACTCCTTTGGGATTCGACAATTGATTCAGAGCATTTCCTTCAATTCGATCGCCAGCCACGATAATACCTTCTTTGGCATCCTTCACCCACTTCGTTACACGATGATTCTTCCATTCCGATACGTAAACAGAATGATCTCGATCGACAAAGATGAAACTGGGCCAGTTGAGTTGATTGAGACGATTGCCTTGTCCATTACCACCCGCTACTACGATTCCATTCGTCTCTCCAATTCGGTATCGTCTTACTTCATGGTGTTCATTACCAGAGACATAGAGAAATCTCTGATCGTCCATTGTTAATCCAAAACAAGCGATATTCTCGATGACAATTTCTCCACTTGTTCGATTTTGACGAGACCATCGCATCACTCGTCGATTCCCGTGGTCGCAGATGATGAGACTGTCTGTTTCTTTGTCGACAATCACATCTGTTGGTCCACTCAACTGATTGGGTCGATTTCCTCGTCCATTGCCACCAGCTACTACTTGACCACTCATTGCACCAGACTTCCATTCAACAATACGGTCATTTCCGCCATCAGCAATATAAACAGTTTGATCGTCATCCACATAGATACCCCAAGGGTAATCGAGTTGGTTTAATCCATTGCCTTTTCTATGACCTCCAGCGACTGTCACTCCGTCCTGTGCCCATCTCGCATGTTCTGGAATATTCGGCGTGGCACCTGTACAGAGAAAAAAAAGTAAATTCTCGATGAGTTTCATCAGCACATCCGAGTAGAATATTTATGGTATTCTGTTGAAATTTTCCAGAAAGTCTGGAAAACTTCTAAAATTTTAGCGAATCCTTCGGAAATTTTTACGGAATAGTTTCCTAATTTTCTCCCAGCTTCTCGGAGTTTTCATGAGTTTTGTTAGATTTGTCGAATTTTTCTTTAACAATAATCCGGAATACACCGAGTTTGCTTTGGTATTTGATAGAGTTTAAGATTTCTGCAGAATTGCCTGAAACTACATATAATTTTCTCGAATCTTGTTTGGTCAGTCTTTCTGCCTTCTCATTATCTCTGCTGCCATTATCCCTGTTTTCATCGGAATAAAGCGGAGATTTTAGAGACATTTTCTGAGCTTCTTGAAGATTTTGACACGTTTCTCAAAATAGTTCATAATCTGGAAAGTTTCGTGTGCATCGTGCGAAATTTTTTGGTCTCTCATGCAGTTTTATGGTATCTTCATAACATGTACGAAATTTTAATTTTTCTAATTTGCAGAATTTGTCCAAGTTTCCCTCGAATAATCTGGAATCTAACGGAAATAGTTCTTTGCAATTGCGAAGACATTCGAATATCTGCAGCTGTCCGAAATTTCGTCGAACTGTGTGATATTTCTAGTAATCTTCTTAATTCTTTGAGTTCGATGGTATCACAAATGCTACACATGCTTTGTGATTATTTTTCACAATATATTTGATGAAAATTAGTGCTTAATCTCGCACATTTACAAAAGATTTGTGTACAACAAGGGTGAAGCATAGGTGTCATGGCATATACTTAACTCTATGTGGTTCTTTGTTCTCTTTCTTTCTTTACGTATATATATATTAACCAGAGTTGCCAGATGACAAACTCAAATATCCGGAATTCAAGTCTCAAAATTCGGAAAATTCCGAAATATTTATTTTGAAATCCGGAAAGATTTTTGAGGGTGAGTTTTAACTGCTTAAAAAGCGTTTTATTCATATAGATTATGAATAACGATATTCTTTAAATATAAACAATATATTTAGATAAAAATACTACACATCAAAATATAGTTAATTCAATTCTAAGAACTTATCAATTATACATTACGCTCTTAATTTACACGTTCTTTTTAGTACAAATTGATTGATACATTCCATACATATTACTTGACTTTTATCTGATTCATATTCTTTTCGAAATTTGAATTCATTTACCCATTCGAATCTGAATACTTCTGTTCTATTCTCTTCATCATTTTTTTTTGTATTTAGACACTTACATTTGATATTTGTTGTGTTCTTGGTGATAGTTCATTTTCTACTAAAATCTCTGCCTCTTCGTTTTCATCAAACATTGTCAAAGTATAAGAGAAAAATAAATTCACAATGCAAATTTTACTAAAAAAAAAAAAGAAACTAATGAATCTTCTAGGTAGACCAATAGAAGGCAACTCTATAAAACTCTATTGAATCAGTAATAATTAGTTTATAATGTTAACCAACAGATAAAATAATATTGAGATTGAGATAACATATCAGGTATATTGCGAAGTATGCTATATGATGGAGTTTTCCATCTAATTATTTCTATATTTACGTCCAGTTTTTTCTACTAAAGTATATGTGGTTTTTTCATTTTGAAAATAAACTTATTATATATCAACTAATACTAACCTATCAATCGGTTTTCTTGCTAATTCATTTCTACAATAAAATTCATCGAAAAAACAGAAGTGAATGGATTCAGATCAAGAAAGTAATACAAGCGGTTCATTGCTTGATGAATAAAACGATTTTGACGACGAGAGCGTGAGAGATCTTCAAGACGATCAAGATGAAGAAGAACTTGAACATAATCGGAGTGAAAAATGTATCCAAGACACAGTTTTCTCTCCAAAGCAAGTGAAAGGACGAACAACCATCATTTTTACCAAAACCATCAAACCGATTGACGTTTTCAACAAATTTTTCACAAAAGATGTTATTGAATTGATAATGAAGCACACAAATATATACGGAGAGAAAAAATCTTTGGCACAGAATCATATAAATGATTGGTAACAGATGAATGAAAGTGCTATTCGTTCTTTCCTTGGTTTACTGGTCATTATGGGTTTACATCGATTGCCTCGACTAAGAGATTATTGGAATACAAACAAAATATTTCATACAGAAGTAGTTGCTGATGTTATGTCGAGAGATGAATTCTACCGAATATTTACTACGTTTCATTTAGCAGATAATACAAAACAAGATGAATTTGAAAAAAGTTCTCATCAATTCAAATTATTCAAAGTTTTCGATTTCATTTCATCACTGACAAGAAACTTTTAAGAAAGTTTTACTTTGAAAACCAACGTCTGTATCAGAGATGTCCACAGGGCGCTTTTTTCCGCCCTGCCCTGCCCTGCGAAAAAAACGGTGCACAAAAAAAATTGTGCCCTGCCCTGCAGGACAGGGCAGGGTAGGGCATAGATAAAAGTTCAATTGCCCCCCAAGATGCCAAAAATTTCCTTGTAAAAGATTTGGATTAAAAATTTGATTAAAAATGAATAATAATGATACTATTGTAATCTGATTTTAATCGGGATATTTCAGCTTTAACATGCGGCTTTTTTTAATTTTGATTTCATTTTAATCTTTTTTAGTCGATTATTATAGTGGTTTTAGTATTCAATTAAAATAGATTAAAATGAAATCAACGTAAAAAGGAATAGTCTTTTAAGCTGAAAAATCTAGTTAACATCAGATTATAATAGTGCCATTATAATCGATTTTTAATCTAATTTTTATTCGAATATTTTTACATGAATTTTTCTGATTTATTATTTAAAATACAAACATTACTTTTTGTCTGTTGATAGAAGGTGTTGCAATTGACGAGATGTATGCAATGAATTAGTTGTAGTAGCAGAGATGCTTGAGCAAGAAGAAATAGGAACAATAATCTCATTAATAGGAGTAGAACGAATATCAACAAGTAAATCATCAGTCGTCAAACTCATAGTTCTGCTGGTGCTTTGCGCAGTTAATCACAAACAAATGACCGGCAAGTACAAATATATATCCACTAAATATGCACCTCATCCAAGTCTAGTCAAGTTCAAGTCTAGGTCTGGATTTGAATTTGACTAGATTTGACTAGACTTAAACTTAATATATTTCCACAAAATTGTAATTTTTCATTGTCAAGACCCCTTAAATTCAATCAAACCCAAATTCAAATACAGTTAAAACTGGAAATTGGATTTGACAGGAATCAGATTCGATGCATCGACAATATCCATCGTTGTGATTCCTTTGTTTCTCCAATAATTTCTACTATTCTCATTGTAATGTACCGTTACCTTGCCATCACAATTAGTCTGTTACGAGCTGATAATGAAATCTTTCTTGTTCTTCTATTATGCCACATTTTTTAGATAAATAAAAAAGCTTTTTATAAAACGAAACTTTTGATTCCAATGAGCAGGGCGTAAAGGTCTCGTCCTGCCCTGCCCTGCCCTGTGGACATCTCTGGTCTGTATTCACGAAAGCATGATCAAATTTAAAGGAAGAAATTTGTTGAAGCACTATGTACCTTCGAAGCCCATCAGGCGAGGATACAAAGTATGGTGTTTGGCAGATTGTTCAACCGGATATCTTTATAATTTCAATATATATTCTGGCAAACAAGAGAATAGACAAGGAACATTAGGCGAGGATCTTGTATTGAAGCTTACTAGCAAAATTAATCTAGTGGAACACCAGTTATTTTTTGACAACTATTTTACATCGATCACCCTACTATTACAATTCAAAAGGAAGATAATCGGAGCAACTAATTAGTACAATCAGAACTGATCGGAAGTTATTTCCAAAAAGAACTCTTACAAAAAGACAAACAAAACGAGATGAATATAAATATTGTACTTCTAAACAAATATCAGTCGTCAAGTGACAAGACAAGAAACCGATATTTATTTCAAGTAATTTTTTGATCCGAGAAAAACGGAAACAGTTACTAGAAAGGAAAAAGATGACTCGAAACAAGTTATTATTCGTCCACAACTCGTATTTCAAGAGAATACATACAAAGGTGGTGTTGACATGTTTGATCAACGAATCTCTTGCTATTCAATTGACGGAAAATCCAAGCGAAACTGGATCCTTATATTTATTTACATTCTTCAAGTAAGTCTTGCGAATGCATTCTTCTGTTATAATGATTTGAGTGAACAGAAGATGGGGTACGTAGAATTTCTTTCTTCTGTCTCCACGTCACTAATTGGTGATCAAAACCCATCGAAAAAAAAAGGTGAATCCATTCACTTTTCCATCAAAAAGCGAAGGCAAATTCAACAAACGTTGCAGAACAAATCTTCATCAAGTAAATTGCTAGCACATATGCCTATAGCTGATTGTAGAGAAAGATGCCGATACTGCAATACAAGTTCTAGTCCAGTGTTTAGCAGCGTAAAATGCAGTTTTTGTAGTGTTTCTCTTTGTATGAAGCGACATAAAAAATGTTTTTTGTCATTTCATGAAACATGTGTATTAAGTTTGTAATTAATAAACTTTACAACTAAAATTTCCATTCAAGAACAACAAAATTCAATAAAACTTACATTGAGTAAATTATCTAAAATGAGCTAATCTGACAGTCTCGTTGAAGTCAATTCAGAAAAAATAATTTCGGACTCCACGGGTTCAAGAAAAAGATCTATTTTTAATACACAGTTTTTCTTTTTAGATTTACATGTCATAGAAAAAATTAGATAGTACATTTGTCCAGTGAATACTGCCATAGAAAAGAAAAGAAAATTGAGCTTTAGAAGTAGTTCTATTCTCTCCTGTGTCTCGATGGTCTCAGCTAGTAGTCTTTCTGGAACTGCTATGAGGAGAAAGGAGGAAAGATGTGAAGAAATAAAATGGAGCTCTAAATTGGTCATGGCTCAATAGTGGCTTTCAGTTGGTATCTATAGGGCAAGAGCTATTGAAGCTTGAAGTAAGACTGGTACTCCATAAAATCATATGAAGATTTCACAAATGAATATAAATCATTGCTGACTTTTTCCTCAAATATTGCTCATATGTACTCTGAAGTTTGCTTATTCGATACTGGACAAGAGATGTAGATAGTCGTCAGAACTCTATAGGTGCATCTGTTTAATTACTAGTGCACATACGAGAGAGGAGTAATATCATAGATAATAAGATGTCGAAAACGAAAATGTACGACAATACGCTGAGTAAGTAATGAATTTCATTTTGCAAATCTTTTAGATATTTTTGATAGATCTTTAAATTAGAAATATGATTCTATTTTTTTGATGCATAAAAAATAGACGGAATGATGCCATGCTCGAACAAAGAAACCAAAGTGTTCGATTTGAAAGTGTTGCAAAACATGGATATTTTTTATGCAAGCTTTTTCTTGGAGTGGAAGGATTCTTTGGAGATTCTCAATGATTCAAAAACTGACCATGTGATGAACAACAGATCGAAAACTAAGAAAGTGCTACGATATATAACCAAACAATCAAAAGGATTATTCGAGTGTGCTCAATCAGGAATAATTCAATGGTGATTCAATCTTAGCTCTTGTGTAGTGACGATCACTCAAGATCTTGATAAAATCATGCCTCAAATCTCATTAGAGCCATGGGTATTTCTCATTGACATGACGAAAAGCGTGCGCTTCAAATAACTTGTACAATCAGTGACTTGAATTTCAACTTCATAGAACATAGAGGGCTAGAGAGATGGAGAGAAAAGTGGACTTCAGTTCACTGTCTGAAACTACATACTCCTGAAAGTTTCAGAACCTCTTATTTTGGTTACCATCAGGATGTCTCAACAAGTGGACCAGATACCCATAAAAGTATTGCAAATTGCTTTACCCATGTCTGAGACGGCTACCTTCAAACTATTTTTCTTACCTAAATTCATATTACCCAATTTCTACTCGACAAATGTATTAAATCCAACACCTGCAATTGCTGATCCAATAGATGATTGTTGTTGCGTAAATACGTAGTGACGGTGAGTCTGTATTATAACTGGATAAATGCCAGTCCTGATGAATTAAGGACTAAAACTGAGGTAAATATATATAGATGCATTCATCTGAAAAAATAGCTTAACGGGGTATCATAAGAAAATGGTTTTTTTTTATTAAAAAAAAAGATCGTCATCGAAAACAAGAAATGAAAATAAACTATTTCGACACTGGAATAGTATTTCTATTGACAGAGAAAAACGTAAATCAACGTGTTACATTGCAATAAGTACAACTGGTGAAACAAAAAATAGATAATGAAAGTCAACAGTGTGTGATGAGTGCTGCTGAGGCGAGCAAATCATTTCTCGTGGGTCTGACCAGATTTAAACAAAAGCGTTGTGTTCTCTAGGATTGATTTTAGGAAAGCTGCACCTTTTTCACTGTATCTATTTGCAGCGCTCAAAACTTTTTCATAAGTGTGAAAACCTTTATCTCCATATCTGAATTTTTTAGAAACTGAAATAGTGTCTACACTGACTGTTGCTTAGCCACAATAGTAGTATCTGATCGAACCGATACTATTGAGATGGATGTCCAATTGAACAAGTAATCAATCGGACTGATAAGAAGTCACATTGATACACAGTCGGTTCGGCATCCGGATGGACTATTACTCAGTCGGACTGTGACTGGTGCATGTCTAATCATATCATTTGAAACTGAAAGCAGCCAAAAACAAAGACGTGCAAGGCTAATGCTTCTATTCAACTCACTGGAATACATTATTATCGAGTACAGTTCTCACGAGAACTCCAGCGTTTGTTCATTCTCTTCTCAGAGTCTCAATGGTATAAAATGACGGTTCACAAAAAATATACGACATAAAAAAAATAGAGAAACAAAAATGTCTCACAACTCTGAAATTTCGTGTGTAAATGTGTGTAGATGCACATTTTTCAGACATCGATTGAGCCAGCCTGACCATTGCTGTGAACTACCCACTCACCTACAACCAACGCATTATCTTTCGTTTCTTGTCTAATTTCTTTCATCTACGTGGTTACCAAACCGATTTTCTTGTGAGATGTAGTCTCACTACGAACATATTGAAAAGTGAATTTTATACAAAATGAGAGTCGATCAAAAGAACAAGTGTTACAAGTATAGCTGGCCATTCAATAGATGAGAGTGAGCTATTCAAATACAAAAAATTTCAAAATTTTAGAATATTACTGGACAGTTTCATGGATAGTCAGTCGCAAAAACAGAATGGTGTCATACATAGATGACCACACTAAAGTTCCAATTTTGAAAATCTCAAATTGCTCTGGCTGATACAGCTCAGATGTGAATGAATACTATAATTTTAGTAACGTTGTTTATTGGCAAATTACAAAACACTACCGAAATGGTCAATGAAGGGTGCTCTGTAAAGTTCGCTAGATGAACAATTTTTTTTAAACCATTCCGTTTTTCTGGTTGACTATCTTTTCAAATGCCTGATAACACCCGAATATTTTGAAACCTTCTATAATTTTATGGTTCATTTTGATCTATTGAGTAAACAGCTACTCGCTTTCATTTGGTATAAAATTGGGAGACCAGAATTTCTGTCCACGGAATTTTCGGGCCGGGCCGAAAGTCCTAGAGGAATTTCGGTCCATCCTTAGAATGACCTCATTGACCCCTAAAAAAATTTAATTTTTTTAATTAATTGCTAGATATCGTAGTGCTAAGCAGGATGGCGTGGCGCTCAGCGGCATGGTACAATGCTGAGCAGAATGTCATGGGTGTTGGCGTAAGCTTGTTGGGTGCTGGTGTGCGTGTAGACGTATGCGGTATGTTCGTATCTTTTTTGCGTTGATCGGCGTCCACAGCTATGCCCACGCTCATGTCATCGTGCTCAGCACTAAATCGTCCAGCTCAGCACTACGCCGTCTTGCTCAGCACCACGTCGTCCTGCTCAGCACTACGGTATCTAGCAATTAATTTAAAAAATTAAATTTTTTTAGGGGTCAATGAGGTCATTCTAAGGATGGACCGAAAGTCTGGGCCGAAAATTCCGGGGCCCGAAATTCATGTAACCCATAAAATTCGTTACTAAGTTTATTGGTGTTGATACTACATCTCGCAAGAAACACACTTTTTGACAATCCAGCTGTACAAATACACAAATCTTGCACCAGAAACTGATGCGTATGTATGGACTGTTTACATACGTCGAAACATGTTTTCGGCGTCGTCATAATTGAGTGGACAAATGGATCTTATATTCAGAAGTGAGGATTGAGCTACATGTCATGATGTAAAATCAACTTATCGTGTTTTGTTTTAGTTCTGGTAGAATATATGCGGTCCTTTTTGCTTGGATATATAGCTCTTCCTTACCGGTGAATAGCACACAGAACATACAACAATGTTGCGTGTCGTTTATCTGCACACGTACCTTTATAGATGAGACGATAAATATACTTCGTTTATCTTGCAAGCGTCGAAAAATTTCCATTTGCATCTTTCGTTGACATCTTCAACAAAAGAACAGATGAATAAAGACCATTGAAGTTAACGCAACTACTCTCATTGTATTGCAGCAACGAAAGATAATGCTGCATGTGTGTGATGTCAAGATATTGATATTAGTGGAGAGATATATATGTTGTAAAGTAGTAGTTATGTACTAGAAGAGAAACACAATTTTTTCTTCTTTTACTACCTCGCAAGCTGGTTTCAAAATTCAGCTTGTTTTCAAAACCTTCGAATCACTTCTAGTTGGAAATCAAACATCGTATATCTCATGCCATAGATCTGATTAACCTTATCAATGGATGAGTGTGTCAGAATGTGGGTCAATGATCGAAACGTATGAGAAAACATTCATTCGAGTTCAGTTATGTTCGATCAGCTCTCTATTCGACTCAGTTCACCCTATTACAGAAAAAGGACAATCTTATTTCCACATATATTGTGTTCTGTTTACTTTCCAATGTTTTCTTCTAAGCAAGTCACTAATTGTTTTATTTCTCCGTTCTAGTCACCTTTTCTATTTTTGATCTATTCATACATTTTCAAAGATTACTCATTTGTTTAATACAAGTAGTACAGTAGAAAGTAGACTTCATACAATAAAGCTATTCATTAAAGTTCGATATCAACGAATTCGAGAATCATGATATTATTGACGTTTTAAAGATCGAGATTTCTTGCAGTTAGAGAATGTACCAAAATAGGATGAACAAAAGTTGATCAATATAAAAACTAGGTGAAACATTTGATCATAAAAAGTAAGTGGTTTCTTTCAGTGGAAAACTTTATGCGAAAGGAAATTACATGAAGAAGCCATAATGATAAACAGCTGAATTCGCCGAATTTTCGCTGATTTCCAGCGGTCAAATTCAAAATCGCTTCTATTTTACATTTTCCGCTCGATTTGCGATATTTCCTGCACTCAGAAACGATGACCACATCCAATTATCGTTTCTGACACGATTTCTGACAAGCGATGCCTCAATCTACCACGGCAAATGAATATAGATCGTGTATCGCGTTTTTGCAGCCCGCATCCATTAGCTTTCCTTTACATTCTTCTTTCCCCAACAGTTGTGAATCATCCTCTTGTATCTTTTGATGTGACGGAGAGCATCACCAAAGTAATTACAGAGCTTCCAATGAAAAGCAAGCATTTTCGATGAGTTTCGTCACTAAAATGCTAACTGTCTTTGGTCTAAAAAGTTCTCCCCCGAAGTGAATAGAGAGCCTTCCACCGGAGATAAGCATATTTGATTCTATTCATGTTTACTTTGCTCATTTTTCTATTATAAAAAAGCCCGCACTTCTCATAGACTTGCTACTTTCTAAGTTATTGGAAATCATCTTTCTATGTCTTTTGATGCGAAGATGAGCAGCTTTGGAGGTCAGTAGAAGTTTTGTCATGGAAGATAGGATCATTTTGACGATATGTTTCTTTTCGAAAATTATGGCTTGCAAACACTTTACAATTTTTCGGTATGCCTCAGATTTCATAAGAAACTTGATAGATTATTTTCGCTTAGTTAAAAACTCGAGGTCAGAGTAATGTCAAATTATGAAGGTTTATAGTGAATTGTAGAGTTGATTCTGTTTTTTCTATCATTTCGGTGACTATAATGAAATGATTTGCACGGATCACTTTGTGCAGCGTAGATATTTGTTCGTAGGTGATCGTCATTATGGCAGAAGATGATGCTTGCTTCGACAGGTTTTATGCCGTGTCGTTCAGCTAAATGCGTATGGTTTCAAGTTGTTTTCGGACGAATTTTTCTGTCATTCCATTGAGATTTCTGCGTTTTTCAATAAAAAAAATAAGTATTTTTTCAGAAGGAAAATTGTTCTGATAAATCGATAGAATAGAAGCCCTAATTTCAGACCATATATGATTTATTGTCGAATTCTTTTTATTTGTCACAAAAAAATTATGTTTTCTCTAAAAGTATAGAATTTGCAACTAAGCTTTTCGAATGAATTTAGCAGCTGAAACAAACATCTTTTTTAACCAAACAGCTCATCATTAACCAAAGTGTGTAAATTACTATTCAAATCTTGAAAAATCTCACTCCTTTTTTCACCTGACGTCCATCATTGTAGCCCATTGTGGCATGTTGCTTACGGAAAGAAAAAAAAGTATTAGAATAGATTAGATAATAAACAATGACAACTAATAGTAAAGGTTGCGAAAAACATCGAACTATCAAAATATATCGTGCACACCCACACTTACCCCATTCCAAAATACATTCTCTATCATTGTTTGGTTTCAAACCAGTGGAGATTCAAGTCATATCAAATTGTAGCATCAAATCTTAAAATACTTCTTTCGAGCATGTCATGCAAAACATAACAAAAACGACGATAAAGGATAGCTGGAGTTTTCGCTTGTATCTGAAATTTATTTTGTAACGTTTTTATTCGTCAAACATGTTGTCCTACTTAGGATCGTGCAGGATAGTCCCGAATTCCATTTGTTCCATACCATGAGACATTTTTAAAACAAGAAGGACGGAATGAACTAAATTCGAGACTCGAAAAACGTTTGCCCGGCAAGATTCTAGTTCTATTTCTCTCAGATAAGAATAGCTAATAAGTGTTAGATGTACTTTAAGATTGATAATTCATGCGTAAGAATAATTCTGAGAGTCATTTGGTTTTATGTACATCTCTATTGTTAGAATTTCAGACATTTTTGACGAGAATAAAGTAGTGACAAGCCATTTTTTTTATACTTAATTTCCTTTCCTTGATAACTGAGAATAGAACAAACACCTATCGGTTCATTAAATTTAATCTATGTAAGTAAAATAGAATTATCAGACACGTATAATATAGTGATCATAATTAGTCTCAAATATAGATGCATTTTCAAAGATCACTATTAAGATTCTTTTTTTAGGATTCAATGAATCTACGATAACGGTGATGTTCAAAGCAGAGATGGGCACGGTTCGGGTTTTTCAAAAAATGAACCGAACCGATCCGAACTGAAATTCAAAATAAGGTGAGAAATGCATTGAAAAACTGTTTTTCTATGGGCTCCGTTCGTGTTTTCTCGAAACCGAACCGAAACCGAGGTCGGTTTCAAAAGTTGTGAACCGAACCGTGTCCATCTTTGGTGTGAGTGTAGGCATGATCGTATGTGAAAGAAATACCTACAACCACACCGACACCCAGACGACATTCTCTTTATTTATTTTTTATCGATGCAAATATATGATCACTTTCCAACATCGAAAAATTTATCTTACTAGATTTAGGCATACATTATAAACTTAACGAAGCCGATTGAGGGTTTGTATATCTTTGTATACTGTTTACTCTTTGGAAATGAAAATTCGTATCATATTCCTCTTAGCAAACAACATTTTGTTGTGGAAGAGAATAGTATAAGAACATTTGAATGCTCGTTTTTTGTTTTATTAAAGTATACGTCTAGAAGCTCAAGAGTTTCTTTCGAAGCATCTGGGTCAGAATGTAAAAGTTTTTGTAACCTTGTTTTACTTTTTTTTTCATTTTAATCTTTCTTAGAACAATCTCTAGGATAATTATCATAATATATAATCAGATTTATTCAAAAGTGAACGAAAGAAAAAATGATAAGTTTAAATCATCTCAACACTGAAATCATATATAAAACCACGCATTTTTTCATAACTTAAGTTACAACTTGCGAGAGAACCTTTTCAAGTGCCCCTCACCGATTTCAATGAATTCTTGTTTGTAGATACTACATAGTGCCCTAGTAAATGCCCTAAAAGAATTTGGGTTCCTAGCGTTTCCTTCAAAAGTTGTGAAGATTTTAATTTTGTCCTGATATAGGGCATAGCATGCGATATCAAAAACTTTGTAATTCTATGAAATTACCATGCAAAAGCCGGAAAACTATTTTCTAGTATTGCTTAATAGTTGTTATATTCATGGAAAATTTTGATGTTTTGGCTCTTGTCATTATTCGGTTATAGAGTTTTCGTCTTGGAGAAAGAAAATAGTTTTCTGACTTTTGCATGGTAATTTCATAGAATTACAGAATTTTTGATATTGTATATTATGCCCTATATAGGGGCAAAATTAAAATCTTCACAACTTTTGAAGGAAGCCCTAGGAACTCAACTTCTTTTAGGGTATCTACTGGAACACTATGTAGTATCTACAGACAAAGATTCATTGAAATCGATATGGGGGGGGGGGGGGCATCTGAAAAGGTTCCCTCGTTAGTAAAACTTTTTTTTATATAAAAATTGGATTTTACATGAAAAAATATGGTAACTATATTATCTTTATTACTGATGTAGAAGAAACAAAAATAATGTACTTATTGAGTTTTTCTTCATTTCTTCTTTGTGCTCAAGTCATTTCTAACTTTTTTTTATAATCAAGAGAATCAAAATCATTATATTGATCCAATGAAGATAATATTTCTTCGTAAGTAAACATTGTATTATTTGCTTCTTTTTATTTGCAATAGGTTACGTTGTGTAGTTTTCTATGTTTGCACTGGAGCGTATTTTTTGTTGATCAAACTCTTCATCATCTTTCCAGCAAAAATGTTATTATTATTCTTTTTTCTTTGTTTGAATGTTTAACGAACAGATTTTTCATTATTACAATTTTGATAGTATATACTATGGAAGAACGATCATTTCTCATAATTGATTGTGCCCGGATTATGAATGATTATTCAATGGAATGAATAGTATTTTCTAGAGATACAATTTATGTATATATATGTACTTACATTTTGTGATCGATGGATACGCATAGACAACAAGTTTTCTTTTTTTATTTTGTTGTTCTTTCCTATTGCAATATTTGAGAGTGGAGTTTGCATCATGTTGAGCGAAGACAAGACATTGATATGTAAACATACCCGAAATCTAGAATTTCTGTTTCTCTCATCATATTCTCTTCTGATAAATATAAATACAGAAACTGCACGCTACGCATCGCTTCTTAAGAACAACACTAAATATATAAATTGATCTATCAGAAATGATGGATTTCTCTTCATTTTGCTGACATCTCCACTAAAACTCATTGTTTTTTTTCAACAGAGAGTACGAGTCTGGCTACAGAGAAAATCAACATTCATACTCATACCCTCAATAACTTAATTCAAGGTAGCTTGATGATGCGATCATGGGTTTAAAGTAGTTGAAGAAAATATACTGATACACTCATGGCTTCACTCTTCGTCGAAAGATCATATTATTTTTGTAAAAGAAAGCATTGAATAAAAATTTTCTTTTGTTGACAATATTTATTATTTGAATGAATCTCACAAGGCAGCAAATAGTTCTAATAAGAAAAACAATATCATTTAGCTTTCTGTCTTTTGTTAAAATAAATTACGAGAGAGTAACTTTCGCAGATATGGTAGAACCTGTTGAACCTGATTTTAATCAAAAGCTCACCACATAGACTTGTCCAGCTGTAGCCGAAAATTGTTGACTTACTCGATCAGCACATCCATTACTTCCATCACAAAGACAATGACTTTCACTGCAACACGAAGAACTACATATGCTGGCTATATAACTTTCACAACTTCCATACGGCGTTGTTCCTACCCAAGGTCATAGAGAGCCAAGTTAAGAGAATAATTACGGCTGAAACCAAATGAGATTCATCTCCAATTGATTGTATCATTTTCGAGTGAATAATATTTTCTCTATGTTGACGAAATTTCATGTGTTTCGACAATAGATAGACACATGGAAGTTGGTGACAATATTCTTGATTTATATTGATCAAATGAAGTTGATATGCCACTCATTACTTCTAAGTTTGAATTATTAAACGATTTCTAAATAAATAATTAAAAGATATTTTTAAAACGAGATAGGAATAATTAAACTTTAGTTGTTTCCAATCAAACACAATTGCTACCCAATCATTTGTTAAAATAATAGCTTTTAGTTAAGATAATGTCGTTTACCTTGTTTTCTTCGTCATTTTTATTATCACCTTGCTCTATTGTACGGATCATATTAATTCCATTAAATGACTTTGTACTGGCAGGTGCCACTGCCGTGGAAACCTTGAAAACAGAGGCTCAATAGTTTAAAACTAATTATTTAAAATAATATACCTTGCTTTGATGTTTTTTACGGATATTTGAACGAACACATTTGCGTGGAACTGAAATCACAGTTACTCATGTTTTCTGTTTATTCTCTGGCATCTTGTGCACTCGTCTTACAGCTTGTAATGGAATAAAGACTGTTGAAAAAGAACAATGACAACTGTTCTGATATGAAATTTCATTATTGATGTTTTATCATTAATTTTGTTCAGATTGAAAGTTTATTTCGAAGGCTTCCTTTATCAGATAGTTTCTACGTTATCATTCTATGCACAGAAGCTGGATAGCAATTGTGTTTTTTTTTCATTCCTTCCATACATTAGTATCAAAATATTATATTTAAAAAAATATGAAGCACTCGAAAATAAAAAAAACAGACTTACAATATTTGCCACAATCTACGAAAAGTTTTCTTTACAGTTATATTCGTTGACATAGACAAAATAGCTATATATGTTCAAGTATGGTTTAGAGATGCTTTTCTCTGTATCTTTCATCAAGATTCAGCTGTAGAATCAAAGATATCGAAAAAAAGTATGTCAAAACGACTGTAGAATCACTGTTATGAGATTTTTTAAAAGAAGTCTTATAGTTCTTTTACATGAAACTAAACTTTTCTTGATTATTGATGACGTTTGCATCTAATCATATATTTCAAGAAGAACTATAAAATTGAGTTATATTTTGAAGAAAGGTTTCTGGTTAATATGAAATTATTGTTTATCATTCAGTGGCAAAATATATCATTACAGCAACTTTGTTTATCTATAATGCTCCTATGTTTCTATCAAATAGTCAATTCCATTCCAATCAGCATCCAAACATTAAACAAAACTAGAAAGACCGATGTTTTCAACAGAAATTGGAAACGATGATCAATCTTTGCTATTTAACTAATTAGTTATAAATATTACACTTCCGCCATTCATTTTAAATCTCTGTTCTCTTCATATAGAGTTTTATTTCTTTGCAATACAAATTGAACAATAAAAAAAATCTTCTGGAAAATCTAACATCAAATAGACTTGACCAAGTTAGCAGAAGATTTATTGATTCAATCGTGAGTTCGAAATATAGATCAGTAATTTAGAAAGTAAACAGGTTGATGTTGTGCAATTTGTATTGATTGGAATAACTTTCTGCATAGGTGATATAATTAAATTTATTCAACGACTCCGGATTAAGCATAGCTTCAAGTAAAGCCTACATTAACCAATAGATATGAGTGAGAACAATAAGGTGATCACATTGATTGCACAATTTTTCTAGTTCATGTTCATTATTTGTCAGAGATAAGATGCGAGTAGGTTTGATATATTCGGCTAGAGATGTCTTTCTCAATTGTCGAGTCAGTTACTGGTTCGCCCAGTCGAGCGACGAGCCAAGACCAGCAAACTCAACAAAGTAATTAGTGATATCAGGAGGATAGATATTTCCAGCACAGTGCTCGAATTTAATGATTCGAATAGTGTTCATTTTTTTATCGAAAAGAAAATTTTGATTTTGTGTGTCGTTGTGACATAAGACTACGGGGATATTAGACCAGTCTCATTCGAATGTGAACTCAATTTGAGAGATATCATCAACTAATTGAAACCATGACTAATTAAGCAGAGCTTCGGACGAATACATGAATGGTGGACTCAATCGTAGACCCATTGAAGTCTTTATTAAACTCACAATAACCATTCTTGGAGTTGCAATCGATTTGAGCCTCTGACGAAGTTTTGGGTTGGTCTCATTCAATGAATTGAGGTAGCAACGAATCTTATCAACAAGCACACCTTTGTTCTTCAGAAACTCATTTGTGGATGAAATCGAATCATCGTCAGCCAGTTTGCGTGTTATCATGGGCTAAGACAGATCAAACATATTGTTTACTCAAAGGTATAGAATAAAGTGGACATTTAACATGAAGACATTATTTTATTCTTTCAGCAAATGTTAATTGTAAACCTGAGTCTTGAAAGTCAATAGGAGTCGAAAAAATACGAAAGATTTATCAGAACTTTTAAAACAACGAAAGATCAGTAATATACTCATTTTGGGGTGGGTGTAGATATAAATGTGGGCGTAGTAAGTGTGAGACCCACACTACTTAAACAAATTGTGAAAAAGATGCTTTTTAACCATGAGAAATTCTGTCTCGAATCGTCACAGTCTTTCTTAATGAAAGAACAAGATTGAGAGTAGTGAAGTATTTTTAGCCACTGTTTGTTGACGTGACAAATAAATGTTTGAGCTTAACTAAAACAATATCGAGTATAATTAGTATCTGTTAAATCAAAGATAATATAAAGAATTTCGAATATGAATCTCAATCGATTTCTTACACATGTATTTCATATGATTATTTCTATCATCTTTCACACTTGAGTCTCGTTCAAAACGAGTCTTTAAACATACTTTATTCTATAGAAAAAAACTTTTGAAAAAATGTTTTTTTTAAATAAAATCTGACTATGAAATCTATTGATGATACTTATTCAGTATTGAGAAGATTTTTCAAAGTAAATATTTTATAGAATTTCTATCAAAATTCGTTGCTTACGTACATAATAACTGAATAACAATAAATAATAATGATTGAAATATAATAAACATATATTGAGATTTCAAAATGAATAATTGATAATCTTAAATAGAAATTAATTCGATTTCGAAATATTTTCTCAGTTTCTAATTTGTTTAATCAGATAAAAATGTTCATTTTCTTGATAGAATTCTATATTTTTATTTTTATTTTTCTAAAAATAATAAATTCAGTTTTGTATCATTGGTATTAAACCACTTTGGATACAAATCATCATAAATAATGAAAAATAAAAACAAAAAGAAGGAATTCGTAAAAATTAATTGTTAATCGGAATAGATTTTCTTAAAAAATAATCCAACGATGGAATTGAATAACCAAATGGTCCTGGTTGACCTTGATATAAAATCTTTTGATCATGTAAAACATAAAGTCTTTCAGGC
>CAJNSZ010001690.1:0-22571 GCA_905329745.1 Rotaria sp. Silwood2
ATACAAAGGACCAAATCAAAAGTATTTTTGTCATATTCAACATGAAAATTTCTATCGAACAATCTTTTTTTCTTTAGTCACGGTTTTATGGTCACGCCGGGCACTACTTGCCACCATGTATAGTGTATCAATGATGTCAACAGGTTAATATAGATGTCTTCTTTGCCATATGTTAAGAATTGGAATATATTTGAATTTTTCTACTTAGTTAGAAAATGTAATAATATGCGGACGAATGTTATTCTAATCCATACTTATATCAGAAACATACGTTCCTAACTGAATATTTTAGTCACAAAAAGAAGAAGAATTTTAAAATTTATTTGACATTATAATTTGTTTTTATGCTTGTTCTAAAGATTTTCCAAACTCGATGTCTGTTCTGAGATTGTATATTATGATGCCATAGAAATGTAACATAAATAATAACATCATAGATGGGTGGAAGACAAGGAAAGAGTTCGCACTTCATATGATTACTCGAAAAACAATATCTTGTAATGTACAATGACTAAACAGATGGTATTGTTTTTCTTCTGGTATAAATGGACACCCCAATAGATCATTTTGAGCACAAACTTCAACAATAAAATTTCTCAAAATAATGGGAAAAAAACGATCCACATTCATATCGATTCTCATTTATGCATTCAACATAAAAGAATCTTGAAAATATGTTTTTGTTAATTCTTATCATTTTAGAATGCGTTTTTACCAATTCTAACTAGAAAGTTAACCCGATGTTAGATAGATGATACTGTATCGATGGTAAAAAATTTCTACTTATAATATCTAATTACACTTACTGAATTTAGCTAAACTAGCATTGTCAGTGCATTACTTGATTGTTCTAGAATGAATAATAATTGATTGGCAATGAATTTAGTGATTACGAAACTATCTATCATAATGACAAGTAGACAAATGTGTGAGTTGTGTCACAATTCATTTTGAAGAGTGAAACGAAATTTTTTTCTTAATTTTATTCATATCGTATACTATTGAAACCTTATCAATGATTATAATCATTAAAGATAATTAGATTGTGTTTTTATATTTTCAACTGGGGATGATTGCAGCTACTATGAATATCTATCTATTCAGTGAATATTCAAAAATAATCGGAATATTTTATGAATTACCAAAACTGCTTTAATATGTTCGAGAAAATATAGATTTAACGATAAAAAAGACTGAATCATTTCAATTTTACAAAGCAACGATAAAAATGAAGTCGTGAATTATCGAAAGAAGTCAGTATATTTCTCTTTCAAAGAAAATTATCATAATAATAACAAGCAATTGAAATTAATTACAAAATTTAATTGTGAATATAACACTGATGATACTCTACGATGGTATCCAGGTCGACCATTTTATACAAATGGCTGAATCGAATTTTATACAATGAAGATGATATCGAATTATTGTATTTATTTTGTTATATCATATCGAATCTTTCTAAATATCTTGCATGTGAATATCAAATAATAAAAGAATCGTGCGACTCTACAATTAAATTTCATCGTGGCGTTAAATTGTCGAATGTCGAAGTTAAGAAAATTAAAAAACTTATATCAACGAACGAATTTATATTATTGAGTCTATTTGGACATATTGTATTGACTCTCACTGGTCAAATAATCGGCAATGAAGAAAGTGTTCTGTTTGAAATTGAATATGATTTGGAAACGAGTAAAATAGTTATCATGTGTACAATAGTTGAATTCAGTATTCATCTAGAAACACAAGAAGTTTTGTTTAATTTGGATGCTATATTCGAATGATTATCTTTTATTGAAGATCAATCATTGAACATGACTATTGTACTAATAATAGCAACAGATAAGGGATCAATTATTGCACGGGAAAATATTGAAGAGAATCAAAAGCATATGAATTCGGCTAGATAGTCAAAACTAATTTGACTGTCTATTCAAAAATTCAAATGATGAAAATGTATCTTTTCTTTATTATTATATGAGTGTTATCGATTTCTATTGAGATGATTATGAGAAAGCCCTAAAACTTTTACGAACAAGTATATACAATAATCACTAATACTGTACCTATACTTAATAAAGTATCATCATGATTCATTCTCAATTACGTATATCGGTTTACTTTTATATATTCGAGAACATTTCGATACAGATCTTGATTTTCATAGGCATGATCTCAAAACTCGAGAAAATATTAGAATAAGGAACAATCTCAGCCATATTTGATATGTTTATTATTCAAGAAAGAATTATATTCTTGAACTAGACTTTCTTAGGAAGTCTCTACCAATAAGAAAGACGCTATTTTCCGACATTAATGATGCTGTTCTCTTGAACATTTTAATTTTGCTATTGTATAACATACATTAAAATGCACGAAAATTAAAATTCATTGATGTATCATATCAATACATGCTCTTCAAATTAGTCAAACTTTATTTCATAGTGGACATAATACAATTATTAATTGTTTAACTAATGTTGGGATCACTTATTGTGACTTGGGGGATTAAAATCAAAAGATTTGACTACTTTGAAAGGATTTCAAAGAAATGAGGAGAACAATATAGTGTAAAAACGCAATCAACTCAAGATAGCTCACAAACATGATAACATGGGTATTTTTATTTATTTTTTCAAGATGATGTTATACATGAGTTTAGTTAACGAATAAAAGTTGTTCGAATAATCGAAATATTATTTTTCTGCAAACAATATTCTGAATGGAGAGATAGTATTGGAAATGTATTTTTTCAAATGTGAACAATTGAATTATGCTCTGGAACAATATCTTACAAGTTTAAACATAAGAGCAAAAATGTTTCTCAACATATCATGCTGGTCTAATATGACTATGAAAATGTTTTAAAAATTTATCAGAAATGAAAACATTCAAATGTTGCCGATATTTTGAACCGGATTAGCGCCATTTACGAAAATATTCTGAATAAAACTTCTGCTATATGCAAATAAAACTCTGAATTATAAGACATTGAAAGAGGAACAAATGAATTAATATTGGGCGAGTTAAATGGTTCATACCTTAGATTTAATATTCATTAGGAGTATGATCTGTATTAAAGAGAAAACAAATTCCACACTTACATGGTTGAATCTATTTCACAAAATGAAAATCACCTTGTTAATTTATTATTGACTTTAACATTGAAAATAGTTTAGAAGAAATTTTAATTCGAAAATACTTATGCAAATCTATTTTTAATGCTGTTGTTGGTTCGTCTGATAAGAGTCATTTTTGGTCTGTAGAGTCTATTGAATATTTTCCAGATTCTCAGGAAGGGTATGAGTGTGGATGTAAGGAATTTTTCAGCCAAACAACACCCACACCCTCACATCCTGTAATCGCAACAAAGAATGTCGAGTTTTCGATTTTGTCTCGTTTATTTTTATGGTTTTAAATTAAAATGATTTTTTAGAAAATGAACATGATTTCAAGAGTTTTTAAAGTTTGAAAAGCCAAAAACTAACGCTGAAGCCAGTCTTCTAAGAGTTTTCACGTCTATACTTTGGAAAATTAGCAAATTTCTCATATAAACATAAATTTTCAGTTTTGGACGTAGTCAATTACTTAAAAGAATTCATCTATTTTAGAGAAATGTTTACTGTGTATGAAATAAAATTTACTTTTGTATTATCTAATTTTAATTTGTCCAATGCTTTCCATACCTATTCTTCAAAATGTTAAAGGATGTTTTAGTTAATTTTTTCAATTTAATATATTTTAAAATGAGTTGTTAATCCATAAACTTCAACAAGAAGTGCTTGCTTCAATGCCTAGTACCATAAAGCAGCATCTAATGTCTATGTGAAACAAGAGAAACAAACTAATCTTTTTCGATTAAATTCATTCAAATTTACTTGATCTGCTTTATTTCTTTCAAATGATTGAACAACAAGCATTCTTGCATTTCTATATATAATTTTGTTTTTTCCTGAATTAGTCGATAACTCAATAGAAATCTACATGGATCAGTCTCACTACAATAAATCTAAAACAATTTTTGTTATTTTTATTTTCAATTCATACAAATACTTGTAAATGAATCTGAAACTATTTTTTTAGATAAAAGTGAACAAGATACTGATCCACATGCATAAGAAGTCGAAAGAAGAAACGACGAGTGAAAATTAAATGTTTGATAAAATAATTTTGAAAATTTGTTTCACTATCAACAAATGTTCATGTTGCTTTATATTTTATATTAAAAGATAATTCTTTTTGATAGTTTGATAAGACTTCTGTGCAACTGTCATGATTGCATATGAATGCTGCACATGATTCAATGCCAAAAACATTTTTATCATAAACATGAAATATGTTTACACTTAAATATCTATGGTGAATGAATGGAAAAATTCCGAAAAGAAAAATATCGAAACTTATGACAGTTAGAGGTGACCGAGCTACAATCTTTTAAGTATTCTTCATTTTGTTGGCCCATGCTTGTACTGATGTTCACCTATCTGAGTACAATATTTATATACATATACAGTAGAACGAATTACACCCTATTATTACTAACTTTCTTTCCATTGATGCCTCCACATTACCGCGTCATTGATTTGTTTACAAAATTAAAGCTCATTATCAACAAACGAAAAAAATGAATTATATGACTATTTATTTAATTAAAGAGCGATTATAAAATATTTTATTTTATATTTTTTAATGTTGACTAGGGTGACGTTAGAATAGTTATTTTGTTTTTATGCGTATTTGTAAATAACATGACTTCCTCTTCAAACACAATGTCTTTTATACTAGCACAAAAAGGAAAGCCAATGCTTGTCATTGACAATTACGTATTTAAGTTGAATAAAACGATCAATATAACAAAATACTGGAGATATGAATATTGTGAATGTGATGTCACGGTACATACAGATATAAATGATGTCATTTTCAAAACTAAAGGGGATCATTGTCATATAATTCAACAAGAAAAAGATGATTGACTATTTTCATGTGTTGCTTGGACATTTCGTTGATTTATTTATACTGTCAACTACACAATGAGTGATCCTGTTCTAGTATTTCTATATTCAATGAACTTTTTAAATATTGGTCAAGATACTCATGTTAATAATCTTTATTCTCTAAACGTTTCTCTTTCGACATTTTTCTTTTCGAGATTATTTTTTTCGTTTTTTTCTCTTGTCCCTATTTTTCCTTTCGACATTTTCCCCTTCTGCCTTTTCCCACCATACCACTGTGACCACTTCCGTAATCAATTATCTTAAGAAATTCCAGCTATTATAATAAAAAAAATTGGATATTACATTTAACGAATCAGCATTTTGCCTATTACCTAACTGGTTAATCATTCGAACAAAAATTTCTACTTGTTGTCTGTTTTTTGACTCACAAAAAGTTTAATCTGTATGTTTGCATGATTTTGGTTCATTTTTGTGGTTTTCTTGTAAAATCTGTTCCTCAAACTTTTCTTTCTCATTCAATTAGTATTCAATAAGCTTTTCTAATAAATTCTTTTCTAGTAAAAATTCTCTGTAACGTTGTTCAAATAAATTGTAAAGATCAATTCTTTTTTCTTGACGAACTCATTCAAATACATAAGTATTTCAATGATCACAAGTTAAACAATAAGCATTATGGATACTTAATAATGATAAATAAGATTGAAGAAAATCACAAATACTAATAAAAGTTTCTTCGATCATTTAGCTCTTTTATCTAGCATATACAAGTTGATGAACTTGAGTCATTATCGAATTTAATTACAACTAAGATAATAAATATATTTAACATATTCGTTTAATTTTGTTCAAGAAGGAAAAAGCATACTTCTCTAGTTGTGAAGTACGAAGAAGTACAGAAGTATGCTTTTCCTCCTCGATTTCGTTACTCAACTAAATTATAAAAAGTTTCCAGTAATTTTCTTTTATGTTTAAAAATATCAGTATTTATCATCCTTCAATTAATCTTTCCTGTTTTTGATTATATTTCATTTTCGTCAATATTCTTTCTCTATGTATCAAGTTGTTATAATGCTGATACTAATCTTTCTTGTTGAAAATTTCAAAGAAAAAATCTATGTTTTAGTACTTGAATTTAATAAACGATCAGATCTAACACGGATAAATAAAAATAGTATAAAACAAAACAAAATATAGTAAAAGAATGCTAGATTACAGAATAATTCCTAATTTTTCAATTTTAACAACGAGTGAACCTATAAAATGATGTAGCTACACTAACGACCAATTCTAATTTACCAAGTTGAATATGACTCTATGATGCGAGTATACACTATGGGATTCCAACTAGAAAAGAAAAGATCATTTATTTTTCTATGTAAAGAAAAGCATATTAACTGATATTTTTTATTAACTTATCAAGCATTAAAATTGAACCAATAAGGCGGCAATAATTATCGTTTTTTTTTCTGCTGATAAGCTAATGTACTTGAAACAATACTTATCATTAATGTTATATTACCTAAATATGTTGCCCACTTATGCGATTAAATTAATTGTGGCATGGCATGTTCACCAGATATATATGCATACAAGCATCATGACTAACACATATTTCATGTAGACTGCCATCAACATTGTGGAGAATGTAGTTGTGGGGTGTGGGGTGAGGTGTGGATGACTGAAGAAAAAATCCACAATCACCCACACCCTTAAATTTCAAATTTGACACATAAAGAAGGTGCCAGGGTCAAAATACTGAAAAATGTTATAGCGCTAGCCACAAATTTGTTTGAAATTTTCAAGTATTTTGACGCTGACACCATCATTTATTCACCAAGTGAATTTTCTTACCGAAATGATCAACGCAGATAACTCCACAAAGTCAGATAGATGAAAGTATTTTCTGTCGACGAAACATTCCCAAGTGATACGCTCCGTTTGTCTTCACATTATGCCTATAGATAGTGTTCATAGTGTACATAAATATCCTATAAGGGTTCGTGCCATTAGGCCTTCCTTCTCAAGTTATGACCATTTTACTGAATTTTCAGCCGATCACAGGGGATTATGAAAAACACCTCAACAAGGAATTTTTTCTTGAAAATTTTCGCAATAATAGATCTCATGACCTTTATTATATCTTGAAAGTTTCAGCTCAAACAAATGGTTCTCTTTCGAGATAATGCGTTTTAAAAAAAACACTACTTTTTCACATTTTTGAAATACTCCATGTCTTAAGAAAAACTTAGTCGTTTGAGCTGAAACTTTCAGGATACCATAAGGACTATGAGATCTATTATTGCGGAAATTTTCAAGGAGAAATTTCTTGTTGAGGTTTTTTTCATAATACCCTGTGATAAGCTGAAAATTCAGTAAAATGGTCATAACTCGAGAAGGAAGACCTAATGGCACGAACCCTTTTAGGGTTTTATCTACACTATGAACCCTATCTATAGGCATAATATGAAGCCAAAAGAAGCATATCACTTTGCAATGTTCTATCGTGAGAACCTGTTTTTTTTATAAATGACTACCCATTGTACGCTCTAATACTATCCGCCGGTGGTTCCCATCATCTCGAATGTATTATGCAGCTTGAAAAGTCGATATTTTGCGATTTAATATGTGTTATGATTCTTAGTTTGTATGAATCATACAGAATTATGCAGCGAGTTGGAACGACCACGGAACGAAGAAAAAGATTATTCTTTCCAGGACTCGAACCACGTACCTTCTGCTATCCGGGCAGATGTCATAAGTCAGTTAGACTAGAAATCTTCGTCTTATGTACAGAGGAGAACACTCTGTACATAACAATGTGATAAAGCTGGTTTTTTTCCATATTTTTAGGCTTTCTACTTCAAATTTCTACATTTAATGATCAAAAATGTTACCTCACTTACTATTTTCCGCCAACAAATTCATTTTATATTTTATTATTTTTGCCAGTTTGACTTCGAAAGTGAATCGACCGGATTCTGGCCGGACCGCACCGAATACAAAAATTCTGTCTAGTTTCACATCTGGTTGATCGCGTTCGATAATAGCCAGTAGAGGTCATTCGAAAATCAGCAATATTCAAATCAAGCACCGATGTGGATTGACGATCGGTCGGCAATACTGACAATGATCGAACGGCGATCGACAAAATTATAACAAGAAAAGAGAAAAATAACGAACATTTCTTATGGATGATGACCGGATGTCGAACGTCGAAACGATCTATGCAATGAAAACGTGTCGGCATGAATCACGTACTCAAATACAAAATCAAAGCTTGAACAAGATCATTAATGTAGGACAATTATTTGAAAAGGTCACCTGACATACGAGGACTGACGCTTGGGACTTTCACAATCAACATTCCTGATGCTGCTGTATCGACATTGTCCCCACCGTGAAATCATTCGATGTAGGTAAGGAGTAGTGATCATTGCTTGAAACTGGTCATTATGTATTCTTCTTTCTTTTGGTTGTTACAGCTGTATAATCCGGATCTGCTATCGATTGTTTTGCCATTAACATTATGTTGTCAACTAACTGACATATTCTTGAGTCATGAAAGATGTCATCAACATACCCACATGGGTTGTGCCGTCATGCAATTATCTCCACGATTTTTATTGTTGTTCTTCTCATTCAATGACGACAAACAAAGTCTAGAAGAGTGTCAAGGAAGAACGACAAAAAGAAAAACATCGTGCTTATATTCGTATATTTTTTTGTAGCATCATTGTTGACACGCGTTTTATTCTTCGCAAAGAAAAAACCATATATCTGCATTTAGATGTTAATAATGTTTTCGTTGATTGCTATTGCACCGGCTTCTTATATCCTCTATCGGCTCTACGAACACTTCTTTCCAGCGCCTAGCATTGATCCACATGGCAAGTACGTGTTGATCAGTGGTTGCGATACAGGCTTCGGATATAGCATTGCCATCGAACTGGATAAGCAAGGCTTTCATGTGCTAGCTGGCGTGTATAACGCCGATAACAAACAACCACTCACCGATCAACTTTCCTCGAGAGCGACCGTTTTCTTGCTAGATATTACTTGTCAGCAAGATATCAACGCCGCTTTAGCTTTGGTGAAAAGCAAGACATCAAGTTTGCATGCCCTCGTGAACAATGCTGGCATCGCCGATGGTGGACTCATCGACTGGATCTCGCTCGCATCCATTCGTCAAGTATTGGAAGTCAACTTTTTCGGTCATGTAGCTATGACCAAGTCGTTCTTGCCATTGTTACTCGCCGAACCAAACTCACGCGTGGTGAACATGAGTTCAGCGGCAGGCTACCTGGCGGCGGCCGGGGCCTCAGCTTACAGTGCTTCAAAGTACGCACTTGAAGCATTTTCTGACTGTCTTCGTCGAGAAATGATCATGTGGTCTTTGCACGTGTCTATCATTGAGCCTGGGTTCATGCGTACGCCGATTATTGAGGGAGTTGCCGAAAAAATGCAAGCTGTTTGGACCAATCATACTGATGATGAAGCCAAAGCACGATGGGGTGAGGTCTACTTTTCAGACTGGCTTGTCGAAGGAACAAAAATGGCGACACAAACAGCTGATAATCCAATGAAAGTAGTTAGTGCAGTGTGTCATGCAGTGACGAGCTCGAAGCCACGCATTCGTTATCGACCCGGTTGGCAGTCAAGTCTCTTCTGCTTTCCTCTTTCAATGGCGCCTGCCTGGTTTACCGATTTTCTCATCGGCTTAGGGCAACGCAAGATGGCTCTGCCAAGTGGTGTTCTCAAGCGGATGGAGCATCATGCTCTATAGTATCAGGCATGATTGACCCGTTGGTTATCAGTAGATTTATGTGTATGTTTACTTTTCTCGAGTAATAGTCCATAGTGTCAATGATGCAAATAATAAATTCTTACAGATTCCCACCTAAAGCTGCATTTATTACATACTAAAATATTCTATTGCTTTCCAGCTCGCAACATTTTTGATGAAGTCTTCCAATACATCTCATTATTTTCAACGAGAGTGCGGATGTGGGTGAAGAGAAGAGATGCATACCCAACACCCCACATAATTCGAACCCTATCGGTCTCTACTCACACTCTTCTTGCATCTTACATTGATCCTTTAGACATAAACTAGCAATCGTACATCTGCTATTCAAAATTGAAATAAATATGCCATTTGTATCCGTATTTTTGATTGTGGGTGTGGGTATGGTTGCGGGTGTTTGTTCATTGTATCTTAATTAGCATCCACAACCACCGCCATACCCACCCACATTACATTGGCACACCTACACACACATACCCGCACCCACACATACCTACACCCTTCTAACGTATTACTTTATAGGAAGTTCGTCATCATGACTCATTTCGGTTTTTAAGGAATTATCTTGAAGTGCATGGCTCTAACCTTCTCATCTCGGCACTAGTACAATTCGTCGCACGACAATTCGTCGCGTACAATTCGTCGCGAACAATTCGTCGCACGAACAATTCGTCGCACGACAATTCGTCGCGAACAATTCGTCGCACATGTATTGCAGAGAATACATTGATTGAATTAAGTAATTTAGTTTAAAATGTTATACAATTAATCGCCTTAAAAAAACTTTTGTTTAGACTCATAAGAATCTTTTTTCATAATACAATGATTTTCTCAAAAATAAAATAGAGATATCAATTTAAAGCCTATTTTAAAATTTAATTAAAAAATTGAAGCTTGATTTTGGATAAAATTCTATGTACACAAAAAAAAGCTGAAAGTTAAAACAAAAATATAAAATCGAAAAGAAATTTTACAAATCTAAATTAAAAGAAACTAACGGTTGATTTTAAACAAAATTCTATGTTGACAAGTTAGAAATAAAGTTCTTTTTTTCTCATTAAAATTTATGCTTTCAATAAATAAGAAGCTTTAATTTTTTTATTTAGATTCGTAAATTTTTTTTTTCAATTTTATATTTTTGTTTTAATTTTCAGCTTCGTTTTAAATAAAATGTTAAATTTCATTTGAAAAAAATGAACTATATTTTTAATTTGTGTACATAGAATTTTATCCAAAATCAAACTTCAATTTTTTTAATTAAATTTTAAAATAGGCTTTAAATTGATATCTCTATTTTATTTTTGAGAAAATCATTGTATTATGAAAAAAGATTCTTAGGAGTCTAAACAAAAGTTTTTTTTAAGGCGATTAATTGTATAACATTTTAAACTGAATTACTTAATTCAATCAATGTATTATCTACAATGTATGTGCGACGAATTGATCGGTCACCAAAGTGCAATATATATATCCACAGTAATAAGCGAAGAACCCGAACTTCTTTTAAAGTACTCAGGTCTACATAATCTTGACTCAAAAATGACTTTTTATTTGAAGAATTTTCTTCGTAAAAACAATTGTAAAAAATAATATAAAATTCTTTATAGAAAATTGATTTTTGTTCAACTCTACAACGAACAACGAATCAATTACGTGGTGATAAATCATCATTAGAACGAAAATTACAAGATGCTCAAACAGAATTAAAAGCTATGAATGATAATAATAAACAAATTCGATCATCTTCTATTCATAAATCTTCATCTAATCATATTGATGACGATGATGATGATAATAATAATTCAAATATTGAACAAACTCAAAGCAATAATAAATATACATTTGATGATGATCATGATAATGATGATGATGATGAAGGATTAAGTGATACAGATAGTGATGTTATACAAATGAAACAAACATTAAACGAATATAAATATATTTCTTCTCTTTCAAAACCAAATATTTCTATGAATAATATTAATGAAAAAAAAAATTCTAAATCTTTGACTGTTAATTTAACTAATTTACCAAATAATGATGTTAGTTCAGTTATACGAAATATTTCATTTGAAAGAAGATCAAATCAATCATTAATTGATTCTGGACAATGGACAAATACAATGTTATCAACAATTGGTAATAATACATATCCATTAGGTATGCAAAATTTACATCATTATCAACCTTCAATATCAAAAGCTAATTATTGGCAATCACAACCAAGTCTTATTACAAGAGAATCTGTTATAAAAGCAGCACGTGATGTCCTTCCTCCTGGTGTTATTGATCGTTTATATTCAAAAAAACATTGATTTGTGCAAACATTTTTATAAAATTTTATTGTCTTTTTTTTTTGTATAGGTTGCTTTAGTTAGCCCGGTTTTATATGCTTATTGACGAAAGATAATGATTAGTTGTATTTTTTCTTGTGATCATTTATTTAGAACATTGAATAAAAAGAATCGTATTGATAAATATATAAACTTGAGAATAAACCATCTGTTAGAATATTTGTTCTTTGCTTTTTTATTTTTGTTCGACTTACAAGTAATCACAATAGTAACAATGATAAGTAAACATGTGGTCTTGTTCTACTTTTTCACATTAATTTCTCTGGTTACTTCAGTAGATCCTAGTTGTAAAGGTAAAATAAATACAAATGAAATCTTACGTGAACAACCACGCTTTGTTAATTCTGTACCTAATGGAAAACGGTTTATTGTTGGACAAGGTTATGATAAAATAAATATTGTTCATGTTTATGGTGGTACACCCTATGATATGGGATATGCATTTGGTCAATTAATGAGTGAAGATCTTAAACAACTTGTTCCAGAATATTTTTCTTATTTGGAAAATATGATAGAAGATTTGATTAAACAATTGCCACCAGTAAAAAAGAATAAGACTTTTTAATGTAATTATATAAAGAGTTTTTGTTTAAATAGCTTATTTCAAAATGGCTCGCTGAATTCGGTTTACGTGGTGCTCTTGATCTTAATTATGATATAACTCGTAAATATACACCACCTTGGTATGATGAAGAACTTCGAGGTCTTGCTGCTGGTAGTGGTGTATCATATGAAGATATTCGTCGACTTAATCTACTTCCAGAATTAATCAAAGCTGCATGCAGTGTATTAGGAGCATGGGGTGAATCTACAATATCATCAACATTACTTCATCTTCGTTCATTAGATTGGGATGAAAAAGCTCCAATAGCTAAATATGCCACAGTAACAATCTATCATCCAAATGCATCTTATGAAGGTTATGCTAATCATTTTCATGATTATTATAAACAAAAGTATACAACATCACATTCTTTTGCTAATTTTGGTTATACTGGTCTTATTGGATCAATTGGAGCTTACAATGAAGTTTCAATTGGTTTAGGACAAAAAGTTTGGATTACAACAGAATAAGATATAACTTCACGTTTTGGTAATCCATGGACATATGTTCTTCGAGATGTAATTCAATTTTCAAATTCAATTGATACTGCTTTAACAATGCTTATTAATACAAAACGAACTTGTTCAGTTCATCTTGGTCTTGGAGAATTTCATCGAAATAGTTCAACTAATAATATTGAATTTGTTGGTATTGAATATAGTGCAAAAGAATTTAATGTTTATTCATGGAAAGATATGTATAATACACCAAATCATCCAATATTAGAAGATGTTGTTTATTGGGATCCACATCCACAACCATCGAATCATCCATGTTTTTCTAGTTTATTAATTGATCATTATGGTCATCTTGATGCAATAAGTATTATTCGAAATATAACTAGTTTATTAGAAACAGGCAATACATTAAATTTAATTATTGATTATGGTGAAAATGCAGCTTATCTTGCATATAGTGCACCTGATGATCCACAAGGACCAATTGAAGCTTTTAATCGAGTTCATATTCGAATTGATATGATGAAATTATTTGCTGAACCTCCACCGAAATTTGAAGATTTAAAATAAAATTTTTATGAAATTTTTTTAAAGTTTGTTTTTTTTTGCTTTGAATTTGACAAAGAAAATAATCAAACGAAGGAAAACGATCGATACGATGATAATCAACACTTTTTATCTACTTAACTCATGAACGACCAGACTAGCTTTCATATAGTTTAATAGCGCTTCAAAATAATATAAAAACATCGACCATACAAAGAAATGCAAGATTTTGAGGTTTTTCTTTCATAATGAAAATCGCGCTGTAAATGAATAATAATATAATATTCTAAATTAGCATACTAAAATAAATGACTATCTCAATCGGTCTTTGCACAGCGCAGACAAGTGATATAGAACGAATTCGACTAGGGATCACTTTCGAGTATTCTGTTCTGTAGTTTGATATAGAAGAAATCAAGTTTCTCAATATAATCGATTTCATTAGTTATCGAGCTCTCCTTTATTAGAAAAAAACAAGGTAGATTTATTTTATTGTCTATTTCATATAGATACTGTTAATAGACAACAATTAACAATGTATTTCAATGAAAAATGTGTTCTAGAAAATAAAATTTCATACATATTCTGAGAATAATTTACTAAATATTGTTCGTAATTCTGTTCAATTTGATTATTTTTGTGATGACAATAATAAATAGAATGATTACGGAAGATTTTGTTGTTCTTGTTCTACATTAATGATTGTTGAAATAATAATTATGACGTTTAATAGATGAATGAGCAGGTTTTCTACAAGCTTGATATAATTCTTGAAGTGACCGGACAATTCGTCGCAATTAGAGGTGTAAGCCAAAGGGTCAAACGGCGGCAGCGCCTTCTAGACTCTGTTTTTCTACACCAGCGGCGGCGGCTTCAATTGTAAAAAAAATTTTTCCATAGCGGCGGCGGCTTTGACAACCAAAAAAAACCGTCTTTGCTCCTAAAAATGTCAGTGGCGGCGGCGCATCATACTATTATCAACAATTTTCGTTCGTGTCGGCAGTGCAACGGCTGAACTAACTTTTTCACAGCGGCGGCGGCGGCGCAGTTGGATGGCTTACGCCTTTAGTCGTAATAACATAATCCAATCATAATTTATCTTTTTTTCAATAATGAAAATCAACTTATTTGATAAAGTTTGCAACATGTAATATAATGACTATAAAAGTTATTGGAAATATTACTAAAGGCTAAACTTAGATTTTGTTTTATCTCGAAATGTTACCAGTATCAAAAGTTCTAGAAAGTTAAATGATTGAGCTCATTTGCTACTTCATAATTGATGTCAACAGTATGTAAAAATCTTCGATTACGAGGTATCGTCAAAACTATTTCTAGTATTGTATGAATCATTGACTGAATCCGATTAGTGTAGTTTTAAATATATAATATAACAGACGGTGGTTCATAAACTAACAGAATTTGCACTTCAAATATGAAAATTTTAAAACAGAAATTCATTAAAATTTTTCTTTTTGGTGATAAGGCCAAAACTGTTGTTGAGGACATGCTAAATTTCACTAGTACTTCCAAAGTATTTCCTCATTGTCAGAAGTCTTGAGCTACAGGAAGAATTATGAGAAAAACGCAGTGTCGTTTCCACTAGTATAAGAAAAAATTTCCTACTTGTATAGCTCGCATTAACTAACTTATTATCTGAACAAGAAGATTATCGTATCATTCGAGATAAAAAAATCTAAGTTTAATCTTTAGTAATATTTCCAATAACTTTTATAGTTATTAGATTACATGTTGCAAACTTGATCGAATAAGTTCCTTCAATATTGAAAAAAAGAAATTATGATTGGATTATGTTATTGCAACGAATTGTCCGTGACGAATTGTTCTGCGATAAATTGTCCTAGCACCAATTATTGAAAAAGATCATCTAGAAAATTCTTCAGTAGACATTGTCTATATTCTTTATATTGAACATTGAATATCAATTTTTGTTTGTTTTGCTTGATCTCTAAAAATTAATTGTATTTTTCGACGTTTATTTTGAAACCAGACACGTATTTGATCATATTATACATCAATACACTTAGAACTAACGTTAGTTCTTTTTGTAAACTATTCGGATATTTATTTTCTTTAAATATTTCATTAAGCATAATAAGTTGATGACGAGTGTAATATAAGTACGTTTTCTCTGTTGATATCATCGATGATGATAATCATTGAAGGGATTCATGTGATGGGAATGATAAAGGATAGACAGATGTTTAAAACGAATATGAGATTGGTATTGATCATTGTCGATAAAATTTTTCAATTGGTTGAAAAACATATGAGGGTGAATGGTTATTTGACATTGATGGACAATATTTAGAAGATGAAAATGATTTCCTATTTGAGTTATACGAAGAATTATATGAAGATGGAATGTTGAAATAATTGGTATCAAGTTGCATTGATGGAAAATTCATAATGATTATTGATTTTTGAATGCGAGTGTATTTATAAAATCTATCTATTTTCGTTTTCGAGAAAAGAAGTTGCATCAATTTGTGGTGTTATTGCTCAGTGTGCAGAAAACTGTTTTTGTGTTAAGCAATCTATCGTGAATATTACTTTTATGTGAATTCTGAATCTTGAAGAATTTTTGTTCTTCTCTACTGGAGTTTTAGCGTTTTGTTGTGTTTTATTTGCTTATTGATTTCCAAAAAACACTCAACCTTCTGTCCTAAAACTCGATCAGGTTTACAAAAAAAAATCTTCCAATCAGCCTGGTGAGTCATCAATCTCTGGCCCAAACTTGACGGTCTTGGAATATCCTCGTAAAAACTTCGAACAATGAAAGAATCGATTAAGCAGTTGATAACACTCAACAAGTACCCTGTCATCGGGTCGGGTATCCAAGCTGGACATGACAATGAATGATATCTCGATGTTTTAAAATATTTTTCTCAAACTGTTAATTTATATAAAAGCATTGGAGTAAAAAACTGAACAATCTATTTTATTTGAGAACAGGTCAGAGAAGTGGAAAGCAATATTATTTTACTAAAAGAACTCATCTACAGATAATGATGTTCCATATGACGAAGTAAGTGAATACATAAAAAAAGGAAAATGAATTATTAAAAGGGTGAACACGTATTATTATGATGAAAACAAAAACGCATTCATGTTTCGCATTCCTTTTCAGCGTCATTAGCAACAAACAAACGTATACTTAGCGAAATTGATCGTTTCTTAGAAATAGGAAGACATCGCGTAAATCGTGAATGACTTTCTTTGAGATAAGCTCTTGTTTTGTTGTTGTTGTTTAAATGTTGATAAGCTTCGGTTCAGGTTCGATTACAAAAAGTCGTAATCGTTCAGGACATTATACTTAAATTGGAAATAAAGCTAGATATGAATTCGTGATATCATGTTTCTTTTTACATAATATTATAATCGATTACGTTGCGATTTGCTTTTTTTTCAAATATCAAAAAGATCAATTGTTTTTTTGTACTTCAAAAAAAATGAAACTTAGATGTTCTTCTATGTCAATGTACGACCTCTATCATTGAGTATTTTATTCAAAACACACTGATGCACTGTGACGTTGACAATAGCCATTGACGTTTCCTATGTTATTGCAACGTTGCATTGGTTTTTGTTTGGTATTTATTGGAAGACAAGTACTCTTATGTCTATATAGAATAGAACGAACGATCGACAGTTGTCTTTTCTTGTTTTATTTCTGACAATCATTCGAATTTAAAAGAAATTTTATTAAAATGGGTATCAAATTTCTTGAATTTGTTAAACCATTCTGTCAACTTATACCAGAAATTCAGAAACCTGATCGTAAAATTCAATTTCGTGAAAAAGTTTTATGGACAGCTATAACATTATTTATATTTTTGGTTTGTTGTCAAATACCATTATTTGGTATAATGTCATCAGATTCAGCTGATCCATTCTATTGGTGAGTATCTTAAAACAAAAAGGTCAGATTTTTTTTTATTAATTTTCATTTATATAGGATTCGAGTTATTCTTGCATCAAATCGTGGTACATTGATGGAATTAGGTATTTCACCAATTGTTACATCTGGTCTTATTATGCAATTATTAGCCGGTGCAAAAATTATTGAAGTTGGTGATACACCAAAAGATCGTGCTTTATTTAATGGAGCACAAAAGCTTTTTGGAATGGTTATTACCATTGGACAAGCTATTGTTTATGTTATGACTGGCATGTAAGTTTACTATGGATTAAGGAAAACTCTATCCTTTTCACACGTCAGAAATCAAATTTTTTCAATCTTTGATATAGCTTCAAAGTGTCATATAAATGAGAACTCTTTGTTGTTAGTTATTACTTTCTTAAATCTTGAAATGTTGAGCACAGAAACTTATTCTTTGTATGAAAAATTCTCATGATTATTTCTCATTTCAAAGGTGCTGAGAAGATGAATCATGAACCTGTCACATAGTTAGTTTTTGATTGCTTTAGGTGGAGAAAATAAAGACCTGATATATATATGTAGGAAAGTTTGTTTTTCTCAAACTTGCATTTTGAAGAAAAAAAAAACACGAAGTTTTCTTCTACACAGTATTTTCGATGAGGCTCAAAGTTTTATTATGAGTACTTGGTTAAATAGAATGCATGTTTTTATTTTCTTCAAAATTCGATAGTCTTTAAAAACCCATGTTCTCTCAACGGCGCTTCCGGTGTAGGAAATTGCAAAAGTGTTCCGTCCTCGATGGGACTAAAACTACTTTCTACCGGAACAAAAGAAGGTGGTCTCGAAGATCCCTTTTCCAATCTTTTGCTTCTTCTGAACTCTACAAACGATATTTTTGAAATAAATTAGGTATAAATGGTCTTCGTGATACTCAAATTTGTCTGCTTTGAAAGTTTTATAATTCTTCGTCTAATCATCATTCTCAAGAAACCTTGGAAGAAGTTTTCCTCAAATAAATAAATATAATAATATCGTTTTTTTTAAAATAGGTATGGTATTCCATCGGAAATCGGTGCTGGAGTTTGTCTTTTAATAATAATACAATTATTTGTTGCTGGTCTTATTGTTTTATTACTTGATGAATTGCTTCAAAAAGGTTATGGTCTTGGTTCTGGTATATCATTATTTATAGCAACAAATATATGTGAAACAATTGTATGGAAAGCATTTAGTCCAGCAACAATAAATACTGGACGTGGTACTGAATTTGAAGGTGGTATTATTGCTTTATTTCATTTATTAGCAACACGACATGATAAAGTTCGAGCTTTACGTGAAGCATTTTATCGTCAAAATTTACCTAATTTAATGAATTTACTTGCAACTGTATTTGTCTTTGCAATTGTTATTTATTTTCAAGTATGAAAAAAATTGAATTTTTTCTCTTTTAATTATTAATGAAATTTTTTCTAGGGTTTTCGTGTTGATTTACCAATTAAATCTGCACGTTATCGTGGTCAATCATCATCATATCCAATAAAATTATTTTATACATCAAATATTCCAATTATTCTTCAATCAGCACTTGTTTCAAATTTATATGTTATATCACAAATGTTAGCAACAAAATTTTCTGGAAATTTTTTTATTAATTTAATAGGTGTTTGGGCGGATAATGGACCACAACGTTCATATCCTATTGGTGGTTTATGTTATTATTTATCACCACCAGAGTCATTTCAATCTATGTTAACTGATCCTGTACATGCTATACTTTATATTGTTTTTATGCTTGGTTCATGTGCATTTTTTTCTAAAACATGGATTGATATATCTGGTTCAAGTGCAAAAGACGTTGCTAAACAATTAAAAGAACAACAAATGTAAGAAGATATGAAATTAAAAGATAATTTATAATTAACAATGTTTTTTTTTGCGTGTGTTTAGGGTAATGCATGGCCATCGTGAAAAATCTATGATTCATGAACTTAATCGATATATTCCAACAGCAGCTGCTTTTGGTGGTTTATGTATTGGTGCACTATCGGTATTAGCCGATTTACTTGGTGCAATTGGTTCGGGTACCGGTATTCTATTGGCTGTTACGATAATTTATCAATATTTTGAAATATTTGTTAAAGAACAGAACGAACTCGGTGGCATGGGTACACTTCTATTCTAGGATAAAACATTTTAAATATTTCTCGATATATTCATTTGTCTTATTTATGTCGTATTTGTATGTCTATTACGTCAACAAGAGAGTTTTTTTTTTCGTTTCGATGGAATGACAAAGAGAAGGAACATTGAGACTTATTTCGATATGATGATTGAATATTGTAGTTCCTAGTTGGTCAAACTTTTCTTTCTATTTCAATGTTCTGTTTCTTTCTTGTTTATTCTTATTGTTATATCATTGTTGTTTTTACTTTAAACTGAACTGTTTTGTGACAATATGATATTTTAAAAAAGAAAAAAAACGATATATCAAAACCAAAGCGTCATAATATATTCTTAATTATATAAACAAAAGAAAAAGAATTTTTGTTTTCTTCATTTGATAACAATGAAAAAATTCATATTGTCAAATATAAACTGAATGAGCAAATAAACCGAAATCGGCACTAATTGGCTCGAATGTTAGATTAATAGTATAAAATTTCGTAAAGCTTCGCGATAAAATCAATATGTAGCTTTTCGGAGACGATCAAATACAAGAATATTCTTCAAGTCTGTACAGAAGAAGCTTTTATAAAGACAAAAGTAATTCACGTATCAGTAGAGCCATCTTGAATAAAGACGATACGTAACATGTTAATCATCTCTTGAGTTTCGAATATATGAAAAGAGCGAAGCTTTAAAAATTATTACAATATATTATCAAGTATTATTAAGACATTTAAAGTGTGATGTTAAAGTATTTCTAATCGTCACTTATCCTGAGTTTTACAATAAACAGTTCTTTTATCAACCATAGAATATCAAATATTATGACAGAAATATAATTGTATATATTCATATAGTTATCCGCTGGACAACTTTTGAGAGAGTACATGCTTCGATTTCAACATAGGATATTTCCATGGGGTCTCTACCATGTTATACAAAAGTATCTCCTATCAATGCGACAAAAAAACCGCGTTTGTAGAGCTCGATTAGTTAATCATTTCGATGTATTTGGATTGCAGAAAAAATGTTGGCATCTGTGATTTCCAGAAGTTGACTTTTCATAGTTTTCATCGTGTAAAATTTCACAAACGACTATTTTAGCGTTTTTCAACCGTTTTTCTATGCGTTTATTGTTCACACGTTTTTTGATTACACAGTTTTCTTATAAGGCTACTTTTATTGAGTTTTAATCACAGTATCCGGACCAATATTATTTCCAATTCTGAAACGAATGAGAGAGGACTAAAATTCAATGGATCTTCACATATGACATCTTAAAATACTGAAATATGATTTGTATTTCAATTGAAAAAAATGCAAATTTTGGAATTTCCCAGATAGCTGACATAGTGGCAAAGATAGAGCGAAACTTGCTCTACAAAATGGTACACTTCGCTTTTCGGGGCGATGAAATATATAAAAAAGGGCAGATTTCAATGTTTTCAGTCTATTTTTTGATGTTCAATTTATATGGGAGCATTTCCACAAGAACTCAACTACATGTATGAAATTCATCACCAATTTGATGAAAATTTCAGCATTTGTAGAGCTTTTGATTTTAAGAATTTTTATAAAAAAATCTTTTCGAAAAGCTTTCGCTTTGATGGAGATATGCTCAAAATACTTTAGCCAGTAAAAATCGAAAATTCTTGATAAACTTTTTTTCTGTAAAACTTTCTTCAATAGTTTCTAGCAGCTTTATGTATTCCAACAAGGTCAAAAACAAAATCCAAGATCATATTTAGATTTATTATGAGATGGCGCATCAGGTCGCACTAAATTTGAGTTTTGTTTTGAAAAAATTCAGTCTCAATTATATCCTCCCTCGTTCCAAGCTTGACAAAAATCTTTCGCTCTTGGTTATACCAAAAGGCTGTGTTGCTCGATACAGTGAGATAGCCTACTCCATAGAGCATCGCTTGCTCTAGAATTCCAATAGTTTAGAATTATCATTCTTTTTAGCATGGTTAAAATATTGAGTCAATTTTTTTAGGTAGTAACTTCACCATTATCCTTGTGTGAAGATTGGCGACATGGTTGGTAAGAAAATGCTTTTAATTTTCAATTAAGCCATCTGAAATGTTAGGTACAGTAAAGCGACATTGAAATCCAAAATATTAGTTCACTCAGTTATACCTGTGAAAAGTGCTAGCTGTAACAAGTATGAAAGTTTAATATTGCGATCCTTAATGATGCCTAAAAATATGTATGTTCAGTATTTTTACACTATCCTAGAAATGTTTAGATGGTTTGAGCTCGGAAACGTCCCACTCCACAGCGAACAGTATAGACTACAATTCTGTCCTCTTTTAATGGTCAACATCGAAAGTAAAGAAAACGCTATAACTCAAAAACTGATGAAAACTTGGAAATGTACTATTCAGACAGAGTGGTTTTTCCGGCTTTTCTTCCTTGCTGCAAGTGATACTAGTGTTTGGTTTTCTGCAATTTGTAGTATGTACTGTTCGCTATCAAATGAGATGTTCCAGAGCTCAAACTATTCAACCATTCCTGAGATAACGTCAAGATACTGAACAAAGGCATTTTTATGTATCATTAAGGGCCGCAATATTGACCCTCCATGATTGTTATAGCGAGCTTATTTCACAGGTATAACCCAACGATTTAATGTTTTGCATTTCAATGTCGCTTTACTGAACATAACATTTGAGTTAGCTTAATTGAAAATTAAAAGCATTTTCTTACCAACCATGTCGCCAGTCTTCACACAAGGGTAATGGTGAAGTTACTACCTGAAAAAATTGACTCAA
>CAJNSZ010001691.1:0-22565 GCA_905329745.1 Rotaria sp. Silwood2
CCTTCTATCCAAAACTGAAAACCGCAGGTCTCTAGCTGTTTCCTAGCCGAAGTTATTCAACTTACAACCGACTGCACTGTTCATTGAAATGGATATTAGTTGATCAAAGCAGACCTATTGCTATTCCTGATTTTACGAATACGTTTAATTCTTGGTCGTTGTATTAAAATATCATCATAGTTTCAGTTGTTTACTTTATTTATTTCCATAAAGATAAGATAATAATAAATTTTTGCACAAAATAGCAAATTAAAACAAAGCGACTATATAAAACTTTTCATATAAGAAAGACTTGAATTAAGGCAATGTTTTTAATCATATCAATTGTGTTTTGCACAATCGAAGAAATGCAATCACTATAGCACAAATAACATTGAATTGGGCCGGTAACGAGGCAATAAAAGAAAATGCACAACGCATACGTAAGAAACAAGACATTATTATAAAAATAAGAAACGACATTTACATTAGACAATTAGTTTTCACAGCAGTACGAGCACAGAATTTATTATCGAATTGTTTTAGATCTAAACAGGTTCTTCTGTTGATCAATGCTTGTTGGATTCGAATAAATTTCTCAATGTACTCTCAAATAGTAAGGAGTTACATCAACAATTGGTTTCCAGAATGTAAGAGTCAGATCAACTACTTCGATTTAGCCTTGCCTGGTTGACAACAGACCAGGCCGACAGCTCTGGTTAGGGCTACACCACTTCTAGTAACTAGTGCCTATTTAGCTGGTTCAGCAGTATTTGATTTTGTTTCGAGGTCATTTTAATCATATCAGCTTAATGTTACGAAAATACTGGTAGGTATGGTTGATTTTTTTTCCCGTTTACTGATTTCATACTGATGCATGCCTAAATCGCTGCTAGTTATCATACAAAACATTCTTTTCTCTCCTAATCAATAAGTTTTTCCTTCCACTCTTATTCACAAATGAAATTTATTTTGTTACAGTTTTTTAATCGCTTCAGTTCGCTCTAATATGCCATATGGGTACGAGATCTCTTCGATTGTTTGTGCTTGTTCAACGGCTTTTTATTTATTTACCGGCAAAGTCAGAAAGCAAAAAAGTTCTCATCATTAAAATAGTTGCTAGTGATTTTTTAATGGCTTGATAGGCATCATGAAGAACTCTACTCTATTAGGTAAATAATTAAGTTAACCGTGCTGATAAGTATTAGATCTGACATGTGCTAATATCAAATGATGTGTACCTATTGCTAGAAGACTATTAACTAGAGCCCGGCGTGACCAACTTTTTTGGGCCCGGGCACGTCACGGTCAGGAGGGGTTGGTCACGGTCACGGTGGGCTCAGACCGTGACCGTGGGTCATGGCCCTTCTTTCTGGTTCCTCAATATTAAAAAAACTTTCCAAAAAGAGCTACTGCAAAGTTTTCGTTTACTATTAAAAGTGATGACCGCGGGAGCTTGGAGTAGCTTCGTGGAGGAACTCGTAGTCCCCCTCAGGGTTTCCAAAATCGCAAATACTAGAAATTTCCCAATTTTTCATAAAAAACGATGACCAGAGGGGGTAGCTTCGCGAAGCTCACCTATCCCCTCAGGAGTTTCCAAAATTTCGAAAAAGTTCCCGTGACTGGCCGTGACCAAGCTTCAGTCACGGTCACGGTCACGGTAACGATCACGATCTTTGAAAAAAGTCACACACAGTCACGGCCGTGACCGTGACTCCCATGAGTCACGGCGGTCACGCCGGGCACTACTATTAACGTTGATCTAGAAAGTTTGTATTATGAAAATGAAAGAATAAACAAAGTTTTCGTGAGAAAAAATCTTTTCTCGTAATATAGTCTTCAGTATAGGAATTATTATGACAGAAAATGTAACAACTGAATCAATAAAAGATTTATGGGCAATCATATCTGTTCTTGAACATATTCATTATCTTCTTTCTGGTCAACTTTGTTACTGTTATAAAAATTTTTTTTCTGAATGAATTAAATAGAACATTAATTTTATTGCTGACTAAATATGACACATAAATAACTATTGCTTATTATTAAACGAGGAGAGAGAGGAAGAAAAAGAATATAAATATACAACAAGTTTTCTTGTACTAGAAATTGCATAGTGTGGAAAATAGCACTTGGCGATTAACTACCACATAATTATCATTCATAATTGTATGAGAAATAACTCACATGTTTTTATTAAATCATTTTAAAGTCCATCTTTTTGGAATGCCCATGATAACCATCGCACGTGTAACGGTAGATCTATTAGACAATCATTATAACATACCAGCAACCGAATTATATCTAACGGTGATTCATCATTAGCCTCTGGTATTATATCTATTTCAGTGCTTAATCTATCTGAATTTAATTTCAATCAAGCTTAAGATAATAATGATGCTATTAATAAAATGAACAACGATGACCAATTAACAAAGAAAAAGGTCATTGTTCAACATTTAATATCTTCTAATTGAGAAGATAATAGTGATAATACTTGTTCAAAGGCAAACATCATCTATGATTTTTGATTCTGATGCTAAAAATGATGACTCTATTATGCCATATTCTTCTGAACCTTCAGCTGTATGGAACTACGTAAATCGAGGCGACGACAAAAATTATGCACAACGTCTATTATGTGATAAACGTATATCTACAAATAATTGGTCCACTACAACTCTTCGTCCACATTTTATAGAACAACACAACAAAACTGATTTAATCTTATCGATAGAATGGAAGACATTCATGACATCAACGGCAACTAAAACTTAATAGATTGATTCCATAAACTGGCAGTTGAAGCAATAATTCGTGATAGTTTACTATTTAAAAAATTCAAAAACCCTGATCTTTCAAAATAAATACAAGGAGCCGCACCCGGTAAGAAAAATCATTTGACTACAGACTAATTTCGCTGTTTTAAAAATAATGAAAATAGTATCGTTAAAGCAATAAGAAACAGTTTAGAGTAATATCATTTTATCTAGAAAGACTGCATGCGAAAAATCTCTGATGAAGATCGACTTGACCTATTCAAACAGTATGCGAAACACTGACGAAATACTATTAAACTAATAATAGAAATACATTTCACCTTGTTTAACTAGATTTTCAGTTTTTGATTAAAATGAATTTTCAAACAGAAATCTCGACTAATTTAAATAGAGATATGACAACATACGAGAGTATACATAGCACTCTTTACAGTCATCATAGAGTAAATTCACTATTAGAAGTCTAGATCACACTTTACTACATTAAAAAAAGCTGAGTTTCTGAGTAAAACTTGAAAGTAACATAAGAATGTAACTATTACTGATGGTCTTCTACCTATATAAATATCAGACAATATACAAACATATGAACATTACGGTGTTTTTTATCAACCGTAGACAACATTTTAAAACAATAGTCTATAGTTGCTGAGGTATAAACCGGAAGTTTTTCAATTTATCTTTCATATTCGATTTTGGGGTGCAAACCAATTCATTGTAGCATAGTTATTCGTCGCATTAAACGATTAACAATGTACTCATCACATTAATGTCGTTGATCAATTAAAGAATATTGATACTATGTTCGTAACCATTGGTTTTGGGGGCAAATCGAAACAATCGTTGTTTTCACTTAATGACAGAACACTATGGTACATGAAATTTCCAGCAGCCATCCAAATTTCTTGTATTTTCTGCATTTGATTAACGTCTTACGGCGGCTCAAATTTCTAGAATAATTACATTTAAAACAATTTTAGTTTATATAATAGTGCGAGTAACTTAACAAATCCCATTGATCAAATGAGCATCGGTAGCCCACGTATGTGGTGCATGGCTTATCGTTTACATCTAGTACTTGTGAATGGTTTAGCTGTATGGCCGAAAAAAATCAACTAAGGCTAACGATGCAGATGATTCAGGTAAAACAAAAAAAGCTGTTGACGAAAACTCTGCAAGATTAAAACGTGAAACACGCTGTAGTTATTCTTGCTAATCACAGGAAGATTATTTTATTCTATACGAATCTTTTGAAACACCTTTCATCACTCTCCATTTAGTTAATTGTCCAGAAATTCAATTAGGAAGTAGTTAGGACATTGTAACAAACCCTTATTGATATGCTGCCTGTCATCGCATATCAACATCATCTGTCATAATGTGTAATGATACTTGACTAACTTCTGTCTCCATCTGTGTAGGGGCGAAGGAGTGGCTCCAATTTTTTCTACACTAGAAATCTCACCGCTCCCTTTTCAATGTGTTACACAAAATTCGGTACGAAATCACTTTAAAATCGACCTGATAATTCAGAGAAATATATCTGTGTCTGAAAAAAAAATAATTTTTTATCAACGAATAATACATTCTAATCTGATATCTTGCCAAACTTTTTGACATTGCTTAATATATCGTAATTCTTTTCTAGACAAAGGAGATTATATGTGTCGTATTTGCAATGTAACAAGACAGAAAAAAAAATGACAACGGCTGGAATATATAAAATTTATGCATTGTCCGGCGTTCCTTCCACTACTTAAAAAAGCAGAGAAAAACTGATCGTAATACGCATCAAGAATATATATTATCACAAAAAACACTTGAAAATATTAATGAAACGGTAGTGCAACTTGAAATGTCGTGAGAATTCTTTAAAATATCTTAAACTTCGTAGAGAAGCCCAGTACGATCTGAAATCCTTCACTTTTTTTATTTGTAGAATGACGATGATGATCGTGAATATTCAAATTATGAACTTGGTAATACAAGTATTCAGCAAGTTCGTAGAGCTCTTTTTGCTTTTCTTTGTTTATAAATTTTATAGAGTATCTTTAAAAAGAAGAACATAGAATAAAGTTTAATTTATGCCATATTTTCTATGACACGACAGATCAGCAACAATCACATCTTCGAAAAAATTATTTTTTTCATTTCATACAGTCTACTTATATAGCCGAGAAAAAGCCTCCAAATAATGAAATTATATTTTTTTTCTACTTGGAGAGAGCTGACGGCTACTCTTGTAAACATTATATAGAGATTACCATTTTTCTTACATAGTGTTGTAATTGTCAACAATTGAGATAATTGAGTACATAGCAACGAGGACAATGGCTGAGAAAAAAGTATATGCTTGAAATATGTGTTTTTATATTTATTAATAATCACGTTTACTTTTTCTTTTTTATAGAATATCAATAGTAATGGTTGAAAATTGATAAGCTGTATCTCAAATTGAAGCAAGGTGCAATTGCAAAAATTGAGCACTTGTGAAGAATGAAAAAAATTATCGATGCTGGAAATGTACATTAAAAACAGGAACTCCATAATGATTCGTCTAGATTCAAGCAGAGTAATCAATTTTATTCGTCAATACAATTTTTGGTTGTTCTCAAATCAGTCTAAAACTAAAAGGAACTGACAGGAATGTATCTCTGAAAGAAACTATTTTGGCTTGGGTAAAAAAATAAAATTGTTTACTATATTCAGAATTTCATGCTGATTCTAATCATATAATTCTTTTTCAAAAATATTGAGGAATGAAAAATGGTGTTACTACCAGTTATTCTTTGAAAATTGCTAATTGAATTGAATTGTTAAGTTTTAAAAGCTCACGTATGCTGATTTATCAAATTCATATATTGATTTATAAAAACATTACAAGTATTCTTGGTTTTTTGCTTCATCACTTACTGTCTCATTTCTTCGAATATACATTTTTTCTTGACATTACTGTTTTACAGCAAAAGAAAAGTCTTTTTTTCAAAATTTAATGATCATGAACGAGAATCATGATGACCTAAAGACTTGATATTTTATTCATAAAGATGGCTGTTCAAAATAAAGCTTAAAAATTGAATCACATACTTCGCATTTAGCTCGACTCGATGACTGAGCTAACTAGAAACTGTCAGATCGAATTCAGCCCAGCAATACCCAGCAGTTATGCACATCTCAAAAATCAATGATACATCTCACTATTTTCAACTGTCATTCATTTGTAGATATAGAAATACGAAAAAAAACAGTTCAATCATAATGTAGCAGATTAGCCTACTTGAACATAACGAAAATCATCAAAAGAAGACATTATTTTTGATGCTCATGATGATGAATTATATAACGAAACGATTTAGCACATGAGAAATAAAATTTAATTACTCGAAGAGTGAAAATATGTTTTCATGATGAAAAACAAAACCAGTAATAGATAAAAGGTGATAGAAAAAAGTTAAACCACAACGTATTTGTCGTTTTTTTTCTTTATAGTATTAAGCAATTAGCTCGAATTCAGACACAAATTCGAATACCCAATGTGGCTTTCTATATAAGGCATTCTATACTAAGGTTTTGTAGATGAACTATGATCGCTAGATTTCTAAAGAATCGGATACGATAGTATTTAGATCTTAGAAGACTATCCTTTTAACAATGCTACTTTAAAGAGAAAAGAAATAAGGGCGGTCGCATTTTCTACGACGTTCCCATAACAATTTAAAAGTATCACAAACGCCGAAAAAAAAGCGTTTTTTTTGTCAATTTTTGATGAATTTCTTGTTTTTCATTGTTTTTGTCATACTTTTTAATTTTTAAAGGAAGACCATAGAAAATGCTGTGATCCTCATTTTGTTCTTTTTTGTAAGATAGGATTGGTTTTTGGGACCCGAACCGATCTCATCTCTATTGGATAGAAAGCTCCATAGACTATTAAAGTTTCTATCTGGATTTCAGCTAATTACTTAACATTATGGAAAACAAATAAAAAATACGTTGTTGTTAAATTGTTTCCCACCACCTTATATTATCTATATGTGCTATGTATAACCTCGATATTGGTTCTGATTTGAGTGTAATCAGTGACAAGAGGATGACTAATGAAGTTTTTCACATGCCCCATATACTTCATTGAGTTAAATTCAGATCCAAGGATACGAAAAATTGTACTGCATCCAGGACACTCGTCGAAAACTAAATTAGATAAATGATAATTTCAAGACATTTTTTTATATCAAAAAAGGTTTGTTAGAAAAGAATTGCAACATTGATTTGTATCAACACGAACTATGTAATGGACCAATTCATAGATTAAAATAATCTATTTATATACTAATTTATATTAATGTAATAATTAATTAAATATATATTGATATTTACTAGCTAGTAAACATTCATCTTATTTAACATAAATATCTAAAAAGGAAAAATTACTGTTAAATGATATTGTCATCATGCATTACATTATTATATCATGAAAAGCTGAAGATTTATTTCGATAAAATTTTTTCACTGGGTTTAAATATAGTATGTTTTTGTCAATTGATATTGAACACAGTTCAATTCTCTCATGAATTAATCACTAATTAACTATTTTAATCTATATATATATATAAATGAAAGTTTAAAAACCTAACTAATATTTAAAACAGTCAGTTAAGTGTTTTATATGAATTCAATGCCACAACTACTAGAACTTGTTAGTTCAATAATTTCAAAATGCATAACAACTCGATAGCAGAATTTACAAAAAGAAGAAAATATTGTTTTGCATAATTAAACTAACTCAGTTAACTTATAAAAAGAAAGATTTAATGAAAAATTAACTATTAGCCATAATAGGCTTTCTAAGTATGCAAATATTTATGAGACAAATAAAAGAGAGATGAAGCTCGATGGATTATTGTCAAAAAATAAAAGTAGAAAGATATTTTCAGAAATCGTACAAGATTTCATAATATTTTCGTGAAATAATGGTTATCAATGAGCATCAACAATTTATAATACATAGTGACCAATTGTCCCTCGCATTGTACTTTGCATTGCCTTCTAAAAAATTCTATCGAATCATCTTAATGTTTTTGAGTAAATTTACACAAGGAAAATATTCTATAGGTTTTATATTTGTGAAAGATCAATGTGATAAATATGCAGAGGATGATGTGAGAATTTGACTCATACTATGACTCACTGTTTCTTCCCATTCGATTTTCTGATCGATACATTAAGTGACATAAATATCTACTCTTATAATCTTTCCTTCCATAAAATGTTCCCAAGATTTGTCCTTTAACCAAATTACCATGAATGAAAAATCCCGAAAGAAAAAGAAAGCAAATTTGTCAATGGGAAACTTCCATATTTGTCTTTCTATACCACGTGCTTTATAGTCACTATTATGAAGAAAAAGACTTTAGCAAATGAATTCAAAATATAATTTATGCAAAATATTGCGACTGGAAGTATAATTTTCAAAATATTTATTTTGATAAAGACCATCTTTGATATTCGAAGTACAATATTATCAAGGTACTTAAAGGTCAATTTTATGATAATAAAAAATATTATATGCGTCAATATGATAAACTGGAAATATCCAAGCATTATTTATTTCTTCCTTCCTTTTTGATTCTCTTATAAATAGAAATGCTTCATGAGAGAAATGGATTCATACCTATTGGCTGATTTCTACATGAGTGATTGATTCTATGGCATCTACAAGCAAGTTAAACAAAGCTCTTTGGACAAATATAACTCGACTCAAATTACTAACAAAACTAGACGCGCCAGTTAAATTTATACTTGAAAAATCTCCTTTTGATGATGAGCAAGACGAAGAATGTCCCAAAATACGAGATGAATATTTCATTATTGGACGAATTTTACCAGAGTCAGATATTTTCAAAGAGAGTGCATTTCGAATAGAAATGAAGTTAATACCAACATATCCCATCGAACCACCAGAAGTTCGATTTCTAACACCTATCTATCACCCTAATGTCGCTGCGGATGGTAATTGGACAATAGTTAAAAGAAATATAACTTACTACAAATATTTTATTTTCTATTGATACAGGTAAATTTTGCTATCAATTATTGAACAACGCTTCAAAATGGAAGAATGGAACAACTTTAGTTGAAGTTGTCAAAACTATTGTCAAACATGTTGATAATCCTGATGCTGACTATGCAGTTACTTATGGTAATTTTTTTTTATTTGAACTTCTGCCATTATGTTTCTCTCTTTGTAGAAATAGGCCGGGAATACATTGACAACAGACCAGAGTTCAATCGAAAAGCATTAGAAATGGAGAAAAAACATTTATTACCTCGTAAATGATTGTATTATTTGATATGGACATTCATGCATAATAAGTATCCTTGTAATCGTCATGTATTTTAAGAAACTAAATTGTTCAAAGTGATAAATCATTTGAAGTAAAAATGTTTTCGATTTTTTGTAATTTTACGAATGAATAAGTTGGGAGATTTGTTTAGTAGTTTTCGTTTATTTTTTGCATAAATATAAATGCAGTAGAAATGTACAAGACTGAAAAAGAAGTAATCTTATTATCTTCGCTTTTTTTTTCTTTTTGCAATTATAAATTAACGGGGGCACATAATAAATAAGCCTCTCAGTATTTTGCATCTATTTCACTGATACTTCAGTGTAGAAGAAAAAGTTTTTTTTAGAAAAATATTCCTCGTGAAATTCTCTACAAAACCTAATGAAAAGAGATGTTTCAACGAATAATAATAGAATAATATCAGGTAGACACTACAATGATCAAAAATGGCGTACTGTCAAACGCGCATTTTTGAAAGTTAATTATTGTATTTCTTCTAGAAAACCAGATACGAAAATAAATTCTAATGCAAGTTTTCTGTGTTTTCGAGTGTACTCTTTCTAATTGAGCTTAAAAGAGGATATTCGGATACGATTGCGAGGTCACAGCGGTCAATCTTCTATAAAAATGCGTTTGAATCATCAATTGTTCATGTTATGCACCTCAAACGTTGCAGAAAAACACTTTAAAACATTCTACTCGCAGCGATATGATAGAAAAAATGTTTTTCTTCAACTTAGTAATAAATTTGAATATATAATAATTTTCCATTTATGATAAAAAAATTAAAATTATGATGAGCCTTAATGGAGGATTCTCAGAACGTGAACAAAGGGGAACAAAGAAAAGATTTGTTCGAGTAAATTTAGAGTATGTCAAAAAAGATATTTGTCGAAGCGATAGGGCTTTTCATGGGCTACAAAATGCCCAATTGAGTCTCTTTACATGGGATCGAAAGAGCGGCGGAAAATCGTTAATATGAAAACAACTGCATTGAAAGTGAGTCATTTTGGAGCATTGCAGTGTTGACCGGACTTAATTTCATGGCTAATCGTTCGAACATTTCTTTTCATAAGGTTTTGTAGAGAATTTCACGAGGAATATTTTTCTAAAAAAATGTTTTACTCTGCACTGAAATATCAGTGAAATAGATACAAAATACTGAGAGGCTTATTTATTATGCACCACCCATTATTTAGAAACAAAATAAAATGGTTTTTAAGTATTGTTGTATAGACAATAACATGTGATCGAATTTTATGCAATGGTCGATTTGACATTTGTACATTTTTATTATTATTTCCAGATTGATTTAGTATTAATAGAAATCTAATTATATCGAAACAAACCTATATAATCTTCTTGAAATTCTCAAATAAAATAATTGTTTTGTGTGGGGAGTCTTTTTTTATGTTGGAATTTTCCAGTGAAAATAAGAGTAAATAAATAGATGGTGCACGTTGTCGACTGTTATTTTTTTTCTCGACAGAATGAAAAAAACGATATCGTGAGTAACAAAGATTTAAAAATAGAAGTTTTTTTTTTATGAGACTCTGTCAATTCAGTACTATTCTACACAAAAACTCGTATGTATATATAAAAAAAATTTCTTATATAGATTTTAAAATGATATTGACAAACGATTTGGTTTGTAAAACAAAATAAGCATGAAAATCGTTCTGGTAATAAAAAATCAACATATTTTTCTCATTGTACCTTTTACTTTTATCGTTATTTTTCTCTTTTATTCCTTCTAACAAGAACGAAACAAAAATAATCTATATACAAACATCGTTACATATACTGGTTGTTCGTCTGTCAATCTTTCTTTTTCTTACAATTTCAAATAATAGCTATAAAGGAAGTAAAAAAAGCACGTATTTCGAAAATGCTTTTTAAATTTTGTCGTTCGTCTATCAATAAAATCAACACAAGTTATTCTTTCTCGCATCCATTGCATCTGTGAAAGAACTTTTCTTTTTTTCTTTAAACATTATTACTGAATTATTAGAATCTTTTAGATTGAAAAACAAAATGACTGCATCACAATTAAACAAGGAACTCTACAGCAATATAACTCGACTAAAATTGTTAAATGCAACTACTTCAGATCCTAAGTTTGTACTTGAGAAGTCACCATTTTCAGATAATGGTGAAGAAACAGCAGGGGCTGCTGCTTCAAGCAAACCAGATATCCTAGTTATTGGACGAATTTTTCCAGAATCAGAAATATTTAGAGAAGGATCATTTCAAATTGAAATGAAATTAACACCAAATTTTCCATTTGATCCACCAGAAGTACGTTTTCTTAATAAAATTTATCATCCAAATGTTGCAGAAGATGGTAAGAAAAAAATTGAACTTGATTTATATGAAGTTTTTCTTTTAGGTAAATTTTGTCATGAACTATTAAAGAAACATGCTAAATGGTCAAATAAAATATCTTTAGTTGAGGTTGTTAAAGCTGTTGTACAACATATCGACAAACCTGATATTGATTATTCACTTAGTCTTCGTTCGTTCTTACTTTTTTAATCTTTACTTAAATTTATTTTTATTTCTTTTGTAGAGCTTGGCCGTGAATATATGGAAAATCGTCCTGAATTTAATCGTAAAGCTTTGGAATTTGTCAAAAAGTATGCACTATCACACAACTGAAGATTCTATAGACTTGTTTTTTCAACGAACTGAATCTTGCTTGCTATTGTCTAATATATCACAGATTTGTTTTCGTAAAATAATTTCGAATGTTATCATAATTGATAGAAAAATACATTCAGATTTTCATCATTTCATTCTACAATGTATCTTGATTTTAATCGAAAAATTAAAATTATGAATGATCTTTTAGTCAGTCTTTGAAGTTTTCATTAAGTAATAAAAAATAAATGTTCGAATACTTTTTTTTCTGATACTACCTTTAGGCAAGTTAGAAATCTCAAGAGGATTCTTGTTCTATTCATAAATGAATTATACTATAAACGTTTTATTACAAGAATCCACAATATCGTTAACATTTATGTTATAAACATGTATTCGATTGATTAAACTGGAAAGTTTTATAAAAATCTTTCTAATTAACTCGTTTCATGGTTTTTTTTATAGATGTCGCTGGTAGTCAATTCATTTTTGCATTTTATATAATAATATACTTTAAAATCAAAGGTATTCTTCTATATCCTTAATTGAAAACCAACATTTAGATATCAAAGAAGGAACAGGTTCACGTAACGTTCCTTCTCATCTAATTAATCGATAGACCATGGTGAAGTAATACAAACGAAAAGAAACAATTATATTCTAAGGTGATAATGATTGTTTTATTCAATTACCTTTCTTAGTAGAGATAGTGAGACCTGTCTCTATTTTCTTTTTGTAAGATCGTCTTTTTGAAATATTTAAATCAGATATTAATCAATTAAGAAATTTTAGAAGATGTCTTTCAGATATAAGTTTATTCGAAATAGATGAATCCTTTCTATCTAAATTCAGTCATTGAAAAAGATTCGATTCTTGAGAATGATCTAATAAATATCTATAGCAAAAAATTTCAACATTTTTTTCAATCTTGTTTTTTAACAAGTAATCATACTCAGTACTGTCTTTAATTACTCTTCTTCAGTTCCATAAGAAAATTTATTTTTATTAATTCAGCTAGCATCTGTCTAATACATAAATCTTATTTGGAACTCTTACAAAAAACTTTCACTATAAATTATATGTCTTTGCATCATTCAAAGAGTAACACCTTGAAAAATTGTTCTTTCATATCACATAAAATACAGGTTATGCCAAAATTATAGACCCCCCTATGTCTTGTTGAAGAAAACTTAATTTATGTTTTCAAAAGACGTCTGTTTGATTAGCGTACATATTCGTTAGATAGATGAATATATGTACTAAATGTACATATCTATGTGTGTGTGTGTGTGAAAAATTCAAATAAAATAAAATGTATACTCACATTCATTTCCAGATGCTTATTTATATTGATCAATTAAAAAATCCAGGAGTTACTGAAATTCAATTAGAAGTATTTATTTAAATATTTCTTTCCTATTTAGTTCTTTTAATACCAAAAAACAAGCAATAATCTAGATATCTCCAATCGTTACAATTCAAGAAATAAAATCTCGTCTTTCAAAACACTCAAATATTCCAATAAATCAATAAAAATTAGTTCTAAAAGATAAACCATTACATGATGAATGTTTAAGTGATCATCAAATAACTAATAGTTCGAAAGTACATTTAATTCTTTCAACACAAATTTCGACAAATAAATCGATAAATAATGCATTTTTTTTTAATGAAGTACGTTTATTTACTTCAAAATCCAAATGAACGTGAAGCGTTTGTAATCCCTTTTCAAAATCTAAATTGAAAAAACATGAAAGAAAAACTCCCATAAGAAATAAACATTTTTCTTTCTGTTTATAGAAAATGAAAGATGCGATTGATCGATTAAGTTTGAATGATATTGAAAACATGATGTACTGATCGATTAGATCAAATCGTCTGAAATATTATATATTAATCATCGATCTTGAGTAATCATACCCACTTCCGTTCTTTTTTATTTTACATTTTAATTGTTAAGATGAAAACATTTTAAAAAAATTCTTGTCCATTTCCTTTGATATCTTATTGCATATTCAAAGCTGCGAGTCAATGGCAACTATCGGATAAGGCAAATCTGTTCTATTTTAATAGAATGAAATCTCAAACGAAAATTTCTTCTTTGGACAATGCTAATGCACATTGTTTGTGAATTGACGAATATAAACTTTGTTTTTAATTGCACATACATCAGAAAAATATTTCCTATAACAATATGAAACAATCTGTTCTCGTTTGAATTCAAACGAACAAAACAATAGAGATAATTTGTTAATGATTCAGCTCCATTTCGTTGACTAATTATGACCAATTTTTCGCAAAATTTCCGATTGTTTGACACGTTTTTTTTCTCGTTTCGTCAACAAATGTTTTATTTCCATTTTGTCGACAACTTGTAGGTGTCGATGTGAGTGTGAATTAATACTACAGAAATATACCCACACCCACAACCTATTCATAAATCTTGAGTGGGTGAGGGCGGGACACTCATAGCCACATCGCACAATGTCACGTTACAAATCTTCAACCTACGAATACCATTTAAAATTCGAATATTCGAATTATAAATTTAAAAAATTTTTCAAGTTGAAGAAGTTTTAAAACTTGAATTGAGTTAACGAGCTCTACACTACTGGTTTTAACGGTAGATTTTGCACGTCTGAATCTAAATATGGCAATGGTTTATTTTTTCAATATTCATTTTTTTTTAGTCAGCAATATTTTTATCTGCTATGAAGAATTGAAATGGTGAGTCAGTTTTATCGTATTTATTAATATCTATAAATTCTTTTTCTATTTACTGCAAAAAAAATGGCTTTTCAATTTAAATTATACCAAAACGGTTTATCAACTTTCTGAATTTCAAATTGTCATCCCTGATTTACTTCTTTACTATGACAGACATCGGTTAATATGAGTTCAACAGTTTCGCGGTCAAAGAAAAAAATAGAGATTTTTCTAATCCAGATAATGACTATGATAAAAGTAAATTGACAGCGTTTGGTTCTGTTTGTTATTCAGCTTTGTACGGTTATTCTTAAAAGAAAGGAAAAGTAGGATTCTATAGTTCCACTATTTCTCCAGTGGAATTCCACAAAATGTATTTTATTTCAAACCATTTAAGCATGGTGATCACAGTTTAGAGCTAGCTCCAGCTGTAAGAAAAATAATACATTGATTTAGCATGTTTTTTAAGAAACAACACGTAGAAAACTGGAAAACATCTCTATAGCGCATGAAACTGTATTCTGTGATGCCACTTGTTTCAAAAAACATCGGCTTTCTGCAAAAAATTGAAAAATTTCCGCGAAATTCAGCTCCTGTCCGTTCCATCCGACATCGCCATTACTATGAATATGGCTGATAGATAAGCAACTGGCATACACTTAAATAAAATGCCTCGTATTTATATGTCGCTCGTGATAGTATCGCTCACTCTACCACGAAAATGTCTTGCAGTCAGAATGTCTCTCACCATAAATGTATCGTAGTCTATTGGTTCACTAATCATTCAGTGTTTTGTTTCGCGCATATAACTAGCTATAAACAATTCTATTCAGTATACCCAACTTATACATTTTCGTATATATTCTTTTTCTAGATTAGTCATTTATATCCGAGAACATGTGAAGAAATTGATCATGAATGAACTGCCTTGAAGTAGTCTGGTCGAGATCAAATCGACTGAGCACTGGAGATCTTAAGATCTTATTGTCTAAATCTAAGTATAGGTTATTGCTAATTCGACTTAAACTAAAAAAGGAGTCATTTTCGATTTTTTAGAAAAAATAATCGACGAATCGAAAAACAGATTCGAATCACGGTTTCAGAATATATCGCATGTGTTGCAACGAACGCATTGTATCGTACTTTAATACGTCGCAAAGTACGGCACTTGCGACCCATTTTATCTGAGTGTGTATCATTGGTGGAGTCATATATAACTATGTAGGTTCGAAATCAAAAAATAAATAAAAGGTAAAAACTCGTGTCTTTTTAGATTATAATGTTATAAAAATATAAAAATATAGCTATGGCAACTTCATCTTCATCATACGTTAAAAGTGAATCAGCAGGACCATTTGATTCTGATCATGAAGAAAATTTATCATATACACTTGAGCATAATTTACCAAATCAAATAGATTCAATACCTCCATCATCATCATCGATTTTTATTGATGCACCTGTTCTTCCATCAAATGAAACACCATCTGAATTTTTACAAGGTTTTTCTGCACCGATCCCACCAGTTTATATTAATATGAGTATAAGTAAACAAACAAGTGATGTTGATTTTGCTGGACAAATAACAACAACAGACCCACCTGTATCACCTTCATATACTGATTATTCATTACCTTCAACAACAGTTCAGAGATATAGTCATTATCATCATCGTCCACATCATTCACAGAATCAAAATCGTTATCCATATGTACCTTATTATGAGCGACGATCTGCTTTTCGACGACTAAGAACGCCAAATGGTATAGCAAAAAAAATTAGCAGATTTTTATTGAAAATATACTTTCTAGCCCCCTCAATGCCAGAACACTTATTGCCTGGTTATACACAAGATACAACAGCAACATCAACAAATAAAAATGGTAGAGATTATAACGAAAATAAAAAAGAAGAAGGTAATTTATGAAATATTTCTTAGAATATATTTCATCTCTTCAGTTACTTGATCATGAAATAAAAATCTTAAATGATATGTTCTACAATTCTATTCTTTTCCTGGTTCGAAATTTTCAATTAAATTGACAATTTGAAGATGAGCTATTATTTAGAAGAATGATTAGTGAAGGTGTTGGCATTTTTTGATAGAAATGAGCATCTAATGAACAGAGAGTTGATTGAGAACAAGCAAAATTTCGATAACCTAGATAATAGAGAAGAGAAGTGTCAATAACATTGGATGATCATAATACTGATTGACTGCTAGAGAGCACTCTAACAAAGATAATTGTATATGCCTCTAAATGCATATGCTTGTTTGTGTGTGTCTTTCTTCTTTTTTTTCGTTCTTTTTCTGTTATCTATCGTCTTGTACATCCGCACGCTAAGATAAAATGTGTTATACTTTGCAACACAATACATGAGTCATTTAAGTACGATACGATACGCTCGTTGCGACATATTCTGAAACCACGATTCGAATCTATTTTTCGACTCGTCGATTATTTTTTCTAAAAAATCGAAAATGACTCCCTTTTCAGTTTCAGTCAAATTAGCAATAACCTATACTTAGATTTAGACAATAAGATCTTAAGATCTCCAGTCCTGGTCGATTTGATCTCGATCAGACTGCTTCAAGGCAGTTCATTCATGATCAATTTCTTCACATGTTCTCGGATATAAATGACTAATCTAGAAAAAGAATATATACGAAAATGTATAAGTTGGGTATACTGAATAGAATTGTTTATAGATAGTTATATGCGCGAAACAAAACACTGAATGATTAGTGAGCCGATAGACTACGATACATTTATGGTGAGAGCCATTCTGACTGCAAGACATTTTCGTGATAGAGTGAGCGATACTATCACGAGCGACACATAAATACGACGCATTTTATTTACGTGGGCTGCTCTATTCATTGATATTGTTAAAAGAAATAATTATCATCTTAATTAAAGAAGAAAGAAAACAATTATTCAATCTCTTGATGGTTTTGATTGATGAGTTACCATTTTCTGAAAGTTTCTCGTTGGATGTAGATGTGAATATCTATCGTTATTTTATCTCTTTTTTTTTGGAGTCTTTTGGTCCATATGAATGTAAACAAGGAAATAGAAGAAAAAATTAGCAGCTGGGTATGAATTGAATAGAATGAAGTGTGTATAATCATCTGGGTCAATGTTATTGTTTTATAGATTCTCATTCATACCGAAATGAGCATATATATGTATCATAGGAAAAAAAAGTGAATCATATGTTTGACTATTGTTCAGTAAATTCTATAGATTTCTATTCATGCCTAATAATCAATCATGTTTTCTTTTTGTTTCTTTATACTTGGTATATTGTTTTTAGATCAACGACCATCAACAAGCTTTTGGGTTATTTTACGTTTGATTTTATTTGTTCTTGTGATTGAATTTATAGAAGCAATTGAAACAGCACTTACTGTACCGATTTTAACTTCACTACATGTAGACGAATCGTATGTTTTTTTTAAATTTTACGTTTTATTTTAAGTTTTTATTAATAAAGGTACTATTCAATGGCTTGGCTTATAAGTCCAATTCTTGGTTTTTTTTTTCAACCAATTGTTGGGATGTGGAGTGATACATGTAAATGTCAATGGGGAAGACGAAGACCATTTATTCTAGCATTTGCCATTGGTATATTTATTTAGAAAATATTTATTTGAAACAAAAATAAAATTTATTGTTTAAGGTGCTTATATCGGTATTGCATTGTTATTGAATAGTTCGGATTTCGATGCACTTTTCGGTGATTCAACTATATCTGAGAAAGTTAGTTTGCCTTCAGTTTTACGTAGTTTTTACTTTATTTTTTGGAGATTCCAATTAGAGCAGTTGTATTAACAGCTGTTGGAGTTACTTTAATTGGTAAAAAAAAGAAGAATAAACAATTATGTTTGATTGATTAATTGTGGAATATTATTTAGATTTTTGTGCGGATAGTGCTAATGCACCTATACGTGCTTATTTGATTGATACAACAAATCAATCGGATCAAGAACGAGGATTTACTATACATGCTATTCTTGGTAAATGAATGAATTTTTTGAAAAAGTATTCTTTTTTTGTTTTTATTTAATTGTAGGAGGTAGAAAATGATGATATGTTGGTAATGAAAACAATATTTATTTTAAATAGGTTTTGGTGGAGGTTTAGGTTTTATTGTTGGTACAATAAAATGGACACATATTTCGATGTTTAAGAAAGGCGGTAAAAAAAAAATATTTCAAATTTGAATGAATTATTTTTGATGTAGGTGGTGAATTTAGTGTGATTTTTTATATTGCTACCTTTTTATTTATTGTATGTACAATATCAACATTAACAAGCGTTCGTGAAGAACCACTTATAGCATCATCATCACGTGATAATGGTGATACAAATAATTCAAATGATGATGATGAACAGTCAGAAATAGAAACTGATGAAAAGCGTCCATTACTTTCACCTCGTCGAAATAGTTCACGATTATATAATTCATCAAATAAACTAATTCGTTCAACAGCAAATATATATTTTCGTGATTTGAATAAACAAGATGGATTTGTTGAAATTGATTCAGCTACAGGTGAACGTATTCCTCATGATCATGTTGTTGAGAGACCATGTGAAAATATTTTATTTAAAACGTTCCAAAATGCTCCTCCAGTTACAGCTGCACGAATATCAAATTCCGATGCATTCAATCCCACTACCATAGAAACACAAGAATTCGACGCTGAACTACACCGAAAAGCAAAATTAGTCAAATTAGGTATTCAATCTTTTTCAAACTTCTTCACTTCATTTTCTCTTTTTTTCATAATTAAGGTTTTATGCGACGTCCCGCATCTCAAGACAGTGATGATTGTGATGACAAAGATAATGTAACAATTAAATCAATGATTATCTCAATGGTTCGAGTATGTATTTCCTTATGTTTATTATACAAAATATTCTTTTAAAAACAAAAAAACACAGATACCTGCTCGATTATGGAAGTTAATGGTATGTCAGGTGATTGGTTGGATTGGTTATTTTGCTACTCATTTGTATTTTACTGACTTTGTGGCTATAGTAAATATCGAATATTTTATCGAAATAATCTTGATATTTTCTTTCATTTTTAAAGGAAGTATATAATGGTACAATGAAACATGGCAGCGATGATCCCGGTTTTCTCCGTTATAAATTAGGTGTGACAATGGGTTGTTGGGGTTTATTTGTATTTTCAGCTAGTGGTGCCATTTATGCTTGTAATTTAAAACAGAAAAATATTTTTCTTTTTGAATTATTATATTCTAGTCTGTTTGGAACGATGGTTAGCAAACAGATTTTCTTTAAAAGCGCTATATTTTATTGGTTATTTCATTTATGTACTTGGTTGTACGGTGAATTTTTTTTTTCATCAAGTTACTGTTAATATTGCAATGTGTTTTACTTGTAAGTTTATTTTTCATTTAATTTATTATTATTATTTATTATTATGAGAATTTCAGTTGGAATATTAGTTGTATCATTAAATACTCTTCCTTATCAAATGCTTTCGCAATTTCATGCAGATAAAACAGTAAAGATTAATTGAAGTGTTTCTTATTTTGAATAAAATGTGTTTTATAGTATAGAAATAGGGATGGATCAAAACGTGGCATCGGTATTGATTGTGCATTATTGAATAGTTGTCATTTTCTTGGTGAATTGATAGTGGCTGCTTCCTTAGGTCCATTACTAGCAAAAACAGGTGTAAATTACTGTATGGTAATAGCTGCTGGATTTACATTAATTGGAAATATATGTATGTTTTTCTTATTCTATTTTAAAAATTGATATGTATCTAAAAAGACAATAGTATTTATTTGCATATGTATTTCGTAATTTCTTTTTATATATTTAAATGAAACATCTGTGATGATTATACAAAGTCAGTTTTCTGTATTTGTAGTGATTTTTTCTTTTCATGCCATTTATTTATTGTATTGTATTTCTTATAAATATGTTCATATGCCCCGAGATTTATTCATTCCAAATGAACATGATTTTTTAATTCAACAAAGATATATCAAGTGATTTATTGTCTTGATAAAAATAGATACAATTCGTTTCTATCTCTGTGACGGTAAAGCTACTTCTCTAGTTTGTCGTTATAGTACCTCCTTATCTAATGTAGAAAAAACTCGTAGTGGTATGTATGTCATATTCTGCAATGTTTTTGTGACATATAATAAGATGAAGCTTAACATGTACGAAAGCTGACATTTAGGCATTAGAGAATGATGAATGAATTTATTTTGAAAAAAGCACAAAGTAATCTTCAGATATTTGTATTGTTAGTAAGTGTTCAGTGTTTTCTGAAAGAAGAAACTTCATGATGAGAAGATTCATCGCCGCCAATGTTTGATCGATTCTTTGAATTGTGTTCTGTAAAATTCCGATGGAACAACGAATATAACGAAAATACTTACGGATGGAATAATTGACATGATATAACCCGCAAGATATAGCCATGAACTATGGTTGTTTTTCACACATCTTGATAATGTTGAAATTGGCAGACGAGATAACGATAGAATGACTAGAATTACTGGACTTATAATGAGATTTTTGTGTTCGTTCAATTGTTGGCGCAGATGTTGTTTAAAGTTTAGCCGTTTTTGGATTCTTACTCGTCGACCAACACCAGTAAAAATAATGAGTAAAGCAGAAAAGAGATTAGCACAGGAGGGACCAAAGAAATGAAACAATAAGATGACTGTATTGTATATATGAATCGAACGATAATAAGAAAGAACACACCATAGACGTTGCTCTTCAATGTCATCAGATATATCGCGATATTGAGGTTCATGAATGATATATGCTGTTATTAAGAATGGGCGATGAAAATTACCCACCGTGCAATTCGTTTCCTTAACATTTTATTAAAATTGACTCCTTTGTATATCGTCATCGACCATTCGAGAGCTACACATGCATTGAACCAATTGTTCGTATATAAACAAAGTTTAAGAAAGAATTCGATTAATATACAAACTAGTCGAAAAACCACACGACCAATTGATGGATTAATTTAAGTCAAAACAAGAAATCAGAATTTAAATGCAAAAAAACACACTGTGAGAAAAGAAGTAACTGATGATGCAAGAAGATATATTCGACACCCAACTTCTCTTGAACTTTTGGTACGAAATGTCAGAATGGAGAGACCACTATTGATTAATCCAGCAACAAATATAATTATCATAACTGCTGAACTCCATTTAATCAAATTTGTTTGATCATTCATCGTTGTATATGGTTCGATTTCATAACGCAAGATATGGGTGTGGGTGTGTGGGGACGAAACAATACCAGGGTGTGAGTGTGGGTGTGGGTAGAGCCCTGCAGGGTGCACATAACCTGCCCTGCCCTGCCCTGACAGGGCAGGGCAGGGGCAGGTTACAGGGCAGCACTGTCATAACCTGTTAACCTGATATTAATTTGTCGAATCAGATATAATAGACATCATTTGAAAAGTTTTACACGAAGAAGAATATCGAAGTATAAAACGACATAAAGTGGGAGAACTGATGACTGAATCAGATTGGTTGTAATAATATGCAACAATAACATATGTTGCTAGTGTATCCTCTACATATAGGCCTATTTAGTTGTACATATAATTTTCTAGTATTAAGACTTAAATAATTGTTTTCCTTTTAACTATCATCATTAATATCTAAAGTCATTATAAATATCGTCTTGGTTTACGTCTTTTTAAAGTAAAGTTGATGTCGAATTCAAAGAAAAATATTGAATTGAACAAGAAAGCGGTGATAGAAAAACTTAAAAAAGGTGAATTTTTTGCTAAAGTAGAACCACCATCATCATCACACGGTGCGTTTTGGGAACACTTATTTCGAATCCAGTCTTCTGAAAATGAATATCAACCATTTGTTCAATGTCAGTTATGCCATGAAATATTAGCATATTCAATGACTAATGGAACTTCTACTATTAGTAATCATGTTAAAAATTGTCTCACTAAATTAAATAAACCAAAGAACAACAAAACTCTTGATGATTTTGGGGTGTGGGTGTGGGTGTGGGTGTGGGTGCGGGTGTGGGTGTGGGTGTGGGTGTGAGTGTGGGTGTGGGTGTGGACGTGGGTG
>CAJNSZ010001692.1:0-22558 GCA_905329745.1 Rotaria sp. Silwood2
GGCATTGACTGCGATGGTACCTGTGTCAAACGATGCAACGGCCGAGCTTGTAGTTCACCTGATGATTGCTGGAGTGGTGTCTGTGGAACTAATCAAACTTGCTCAGGTTAATGATTCTAATGAGACATTTCTGAATCTAGACTCTTTCCTTTAGTACCGACGTGTTCTGACAACATACAAAATGGACTCGAAGCAGGCGTCGATTGTGGTTGGGGTTGTCCTCTGCAATGCGAGTCTCAGTTCTGCACATTGGACATTGACTGCAAAAGTAGTGTTTGTTGGTCGCAAACATGTCAAGGTAGGCCGCTTGAAAAAAATAGGTCTCTTATCCTCAATGGAGATAATAGTGGCTACTTGCAGTGATCGTGTTCGAAACGGTGGGGAAATCGGCATTGACTGTGATGGTCCCTGTGCGAAGCGATGCAATGGCCGAGATTGTGAGCAAGCTGATGATTGCTGGAGTGGTGTCTGTGGTCCTAACAAAACTTGCATAAGTAAGTGATAGCAATGAAGAAAGCCTGCGCGTTAGAGCTTTTCGTCGAGAAATGGTGTTCAGGTGAAGAAAGTGAAGCCACGTAAAGGAGATCTCGTTGTAGAAATTTGGAAACTGGAATGCGTCGAACCAGAAAGTATCGAAAAGAAACTGAGGAGTCATAGACGTCTGCAAACAGAGAGCATTGAACAAAGGCGGTATACTGGAATATGCTTGAAATTTGTATGGGCACAGTATCGTTTGTTTGTCGCATCTTCTTTCTCAAAAGAACACGCCTTTTAGGCCCACGGCAGAGTCTGTGGGATGTACTTGATGATAGTCAGTTGCGTTATATTTTGCAGCAATGCTGGAACTATCTGCTCGCGTAGATTTGGGAACGTGCAGGAATATTGTGATGCATTTAGTATTGCCAGGGAAGGATTTTATAGTTTTTGGGGTAGACGTAACAAAATTTTGAGTTGGGTCACCGAGAATTGGGAAGAACTTTCGCTGCGGAAAAATAAAACTGTTCGGACGCTTGGGTGGCGCCCTTACTAATCTCCTGCTTCGACAGCCTCAACGAGGTGAAGGACATGCCGATATTCTCTTGATGAGAAGACATTTGAGAAACTTTAACTCATCGGAGTTTGAATTCTTGGAGAGACTGTAAGAAGCACGGTACAGTGACAGATGCAGATAAGTTTTTAGATGATTGCGGTCGGGATGTATGTTTCAGTGACGAAACGTTTTCAAGTGGATTCGAAGTGACAAAAGAATTCTTGGAGCAAGAAAAAAATGAATATTTTTTGTTCAGAAGGTTGCGGTCGCATATTCCTGATCCGTCTCTGATCTAAGGAGGACTCTGGTTTACTGCTAAAGATGCTACATAACTGTATGTTAACATTACTATGATGGCACTAGAAGGTTTATCAAGTAGGTTTCTATTGCTTTAGGATCCTGCAATACCGTTACCTGAAAAGTGTGTACTGTACATCAGTATTTTGGTAGGGGTACATTAAAGTCTACGAGGCTAAATTGTTCTTTTGAGATTGGCTTGAAATTATTTGTTGAAACATTGCTATCGGTTTCTGAGTTGAATGCGAGTGATTTCAAGTCGAAGAACTCAAGAACATAGACAGCTAGCGACCAGCGGCTTCCACTATTACGAGGGGACAATAGGGCACGTCAGTCGATGGAAAAATTCAATTTACCAAAAATTGAGCAGTCGGATACATGCTGACTGAACATTTTGAGAATTGCTTTCGAAAGGTTCTTCTTCTGGAATCTGGACGTCAATACAACCATTCGACAAAAAGAATTGGTCATTCCCTTTCGGTATACGCAAGGCCCAGTCCAATCATGTCCTTCCTTCAGGAGTTATACGCATTTTTCTGATAGTCTCGAAATTGACCAAGTGACCACCGTCCCCTCTCAAATAGGTAACAGTATAGGGGGTATTCCTAATTCATGCTAACACCACAAATAACCAACTTTGTAAAAACCCATATAGCCCACAAAAAAAAGTGCAAAACACTGCGTTTGAAAGCGTTTTTTATCAATTCGCATGTTTTCGCTAGACTTTAAACGCAATTTTCTAGACACGTTGGAACGCATTCCTTTTCACGAATAACGCAAATTAGTAGTTCAAAAATGTGTTCATTAGAATACGTTTTTCTGATACGAAAGGCGTTTTTCTTATGAAGGTCTTTTCCATCCGTTTATCTATATTACCTATCTTATCACATTTACACGATTTTATTGTATGTTTCTCAGTAACTTCTTTGCCAAAAGTTCCAAAAGATTGCAGAAAAGATAAATCATAGTCAGTATCAGAGATGAGCGGGGCGACTAAAAAAGTACGCCGACACCATGCAGCTGTGCACCGCACCGCCTGGCAACAACGTTCTTTTAGGGACCATAATTTTATAGTCACCCTTCATAAATTGTTTTTTATTTCATGATGTGACATTACATAATTCCAATGCACATAAATAAGGAGTGTACGTCGGTGTTAATCCGAGAGGGGTATCCAATGACTCAGCAATAGTAATTCCTCAGCAGTTCAGTGAATATTAAAGCGGAAAATGTAGAATACTCACGATACTTTTTGCTCTGACACCCATTTTCACTCGAGAAATTATGAAAGAAGTAATTACGTGCATAAACTGTTTAAAAAAAAGCATTACCACGGCTTTCATGAATCGTGTGACTGCGAGGCAGCTAATGGTCGATTCCAATGTTCCTTAGAAATTATTATAGCGAAACTGACCATTTCTTGATAAATTGAGGATTCCTATTTTTCAGCCCTTGAACACTGCTGTCTTCTGCTGGGAAAATGAGCATTTCCCGAATTTCTGGATATGTGGCAGTACTATCTGAAAAACATTTAGTAGTTCCAATGCACGGAGAAACCGCGAAATCTAGTTGGGTGAGGGGGATTACACCGCGCCTCACTTATCTTTTGTCAGTATAGCAAAATTTAAAGTATAGTTAACAAAACCAAATACTTCGGTAAAGTCTAACAAAAAGTTTAAGTATAAATCGAATAAAAGAAGCATTTGGATGTGTTAACTATACTTTGACTTTTGAGATATTGACTACGATTTATCTTTCCTGAAATCTTAGAAACTTTTGGCAAAAAAGTTACTGAGAAACATACAATAAAATTATGTAAATGTGGTAAGATAAGTAATATAGACAAACGGATGGACAAGGCTTTTATAAAAAAAACGATAATATAAGCGTTGCTAAGTCTTAAAATGTGGATCTGAGTAGTCGATACAATCATGATTGCCATCAAGGCAGAGGTGTCAACGAAATTAGATAGTTTAAAGATGACTCTGGGAGAGATAATCCGATATGTTCTTTGCCAGTTTGTTTCGATTTGTTAATTCTATTCAGGCTATACGATGCGATACTTCTAACCATAGGATTGTATGGTGTGATGTTTGTAACTATAGAACTATACAGTGTGATATTTCTAACTGTAAGGATGTACGATGTGATCTTACTAACTATTAGATGGCACAATGATATATTTTCTAACTATAGCACTATACAGTATAACATTTCTAACTGTAAGAGCATATGATGTGAATCACATCATGTGATGTTACTAACTATAGGACGATACAAAGATTTTTCTCACTCTAGGACTATACAGTGTGATATTTTTTTGAAACCAATGTACGTTGACATAAACGATACGTCCATTAGATAAGTTTTTTTCATAAACTCCCGTTTTTTTCTATACATGAATCTGAATTTTTCTGGATGAAACTCAACGTTTTTGAGAAACATGTTACATCATTTATTCGTATGAGTGCCATCTAGCAGATATTTCTTTTTATTCGGTGATTGTAAAGGAACGGCTGAGATCCATCCAAAATATCTCTTAATTCATACGAAGAAAAATCAAAGATTTCTATAAAAATATTTATCCAATGAAAATTCTTTGTATGTCTTTATTTTTTTCAGCAATCTCCATTGTGACACTGTAAGTTCATCAATTAGGCATAAACGGACATATATAAGAACAGAAGAAATAGATAAATATCCTTAAAATACATCATTTTCATTGTTGAAGGAACAGAATATAGAAAGAAATATAAAGAGACAGAACGAACGAAGAATCATGGTTACTATCGGTATTCTTCGTTAGTTATGTTTGAATAGAACGAAAAACTATGTATGCTAGGGGTGTCAGTGTTCCCGTTCCTTCGAGTTCCGTTCCCAAGCAACGGAAACGCGTTTGAAAATTGCTTTCCAAGCACTATTCAGTATTCAAAGATGCTCAGATGTGTCTACTCTTTTCATTTGTATCAAGTCACGGTGGGCTCCCGGGTTCCTAGGAACGGGAACCCTTTCGGATTCAGCGTTCCCAGTTACGGGAAAGCGTTTGAAAATTGGTATCCAAGCATTATCTAGTATTTTTAGATGCTCAAATGTGTCTATTTTTTTCATTTGTATCAAGTCACGATGGATTCTCGGGTTCCTAGGAACGAGAGCCCGCCCGGGTTCTGCGTTCCCTAGTACGGGAACACATTTGAAGGTTAGTTTTCAAGCATTATCCAGTATTCGGAAATGCTCATATGTACCTATTCTTTCCATTTGTATCAAGTCAGGATGGGCTATCAGATGGCTCAGGTACGGGAATCCGCCACAGACGGGCTTAGCCTTCCCAGGTACGAGAACTAGCATCGGATTTCAAAAAGGAAACTCGAAACTTAGTTCGCACATCTGTTTTTAAGAACCTGAAGTTACATATACATCTGTTTTCACGATCCAATCTATGTACGTCGCCAAAACAATTTAATTGGATTTGTAATTTTATACATTTCTCTATGGAAGAATTAGAAAATTCTGTTTAATAAGTTGAACCTGCTTGATTACTATTTGGATTTTTTATCTTATCTAAAATAAAGAAGCGTGTAGTACTCGTTTCAATTGTTGAGAATATGAAGAAGCTTGAATTTTCACCGGTTTAAAAGTTTGAAGGAACACATGTCAGTCTTTGCAAATCATTCTTTGTGAATGGACTTTGTCAAAACAAATTATGCATGTCTTTGAAAATCAGAATGCTTTTTCAATGCGTTGGGATGGTTTTTAAAAGACAAAATAACTGAAATGTGGTTGGCACATGATGTCATCGATACTGCAAACATCTAGCATGACTCGATATCGTAGCCTGTATTTTTTTGAAAATTCTGTGCTTCCTTGATTTATTTGGTAGAATTCTTTCTCATGTTGGAGTTCAGCCAAGAGTCTTTCTATTGCTTAAAAGTGATGGAAGAGTTTTTACCGGATTTGAGAGAAAAACAATCATTATTTTTTTCTGATAGCTATATAAATCGTCTGCATATGTTGCATCACACATATTGCTGCAATTAACGTTTTAACGCTAACAAGCTCTACGAAGAAGTTGAAATTTTTAAAGAAGCACTTTTTTCTAACGTTTTTAATAACTTATGAAACGAAAACTTCGTCGAAATCGTACAAGCTTCTTCTTTTTGTTGCATTATTGATTCTATAGATTTTTTATTATCGTTGTGCCCTATACAGAAAGGCTAGGGTCTAGAAACCGAAATTCAGCTGTGTCTGTCTGTTGTAACATTGACACAAACGACCATTTGTGTGGTACATAAGACCCATTTCGGTGATCCATACCGTCTACTTCTCTGATCCAAATAACCATTTCTATATTACAAAAAGCATATTTTTATGGTCCAAATGACCATTTATTTAGTACAAAATGACCATTTCTCTGGTAGAAATGACAACATTTGTGGTCTGAAAGACCCATTTCTCTGTTACTAATGACCATTTCTATAGTCCAAAAGAAACCATGTGTGTGCTCAAAAAAGGACCATTTCGATGGTCCGAACGACCATTTCTGTGATCTAAAAAGTCGATTTCTGTGCTCGAAATGGCCATTTCTGTTGTGCAAATGACCATTTTCATTGTACGAAAAAAACTATATTTAAGGTTGGAGTGAAGTTCTTGCAGTACAAGAGAGCCAAGTAGGACGTACTAAGCAGTATTGTTTTGCTAAAGACAAATGATTTTTACGAGCAATATATATGTATCGGAAGATGCATGAAAGTTATTCGTTAAAGTATTAGTTGTATGCATCGAATAATTCCTCTTCTTGACAAATAGTCTTCAGGATGCTCGAAATTAGAAATGCTATCAGAACAATCTAAAACATTCTTCCGTGCACTGAAAGGATAGGGTCTAGAAACCGAAATTTACTTGTATTCGTCCATCCGTCTGTCCGTCTGGAGCAAATGACACAAACGAGCGTTTTTCTAATCAAAAAGACCGTTTGTGTGGCCGAAGCGACCAATTACTATATCACCCGTGTCGATGCATAAGGCACAAAACGACGGTTTCGGTGGTCAAAATGACCAATTTTTATAGTGCAAATAGCGATTCTTATCGCACAAAGGGCCATTTTTGTATCACATACTGTGATCCTAGCAGCGGTAACATATATGACTGTAGAAGAATGATTAGCGTCTCGGCATTGTGATATATATTGATGAAATACTGTCCAATGATGGGAAGTACGAAATCCGTGTACAGTGTTGCATGGTTGTGTATACTCGATGATTCACTTTATACGACCGAATGTCTATATAGACTGTAAAAAAATTGGATCGATCATAGACAGATTCGGAGTCAAATAGATGTCGTGTGCTCTTCTCATCACGAAGTTTGTAAACGATTACGCTTAAGTTTGTAGAGGATCGTATTTTTTCTTATAAACTACGGACAATGATGCTTGTAATACTGAGTCATGTAATACGGCAATATAGGACGATTTATGGTGGCTTAGGAGCGTACTCGTTCGATCCTCGATCCATTTACTTAGATGCGCCTATGAGATATAATACAATTCCTTCAGGCTAGAGTCAAGTGTATCGACTCTCGATGCACGTTACTTGTTATTTTTTAGGTAGAAATTCGTAACTGTTTTCGTGAATTCATATTGGTTGCTTGCAACTAAAGCACGGAGACGAATAATAGAAGGAAACCAATTTATGTTACGAATAGCGGTGTACAACCACGGTCGTAGCTATACTCGTTTGATAATGAAACAAAATCACAATGGTTTCTCAAAACTACTGAGTTTCATATTTGATCTTATACAAAATTTGAAAATTATTTTGTAGCCTATGTGAGTCGGTATTACTTCTTAAGCCCTCTCCCCCACCTCCCTAAAAAACCTCAGTTTTCAACAAGAACATCAAAACGGCGATAAGTGCATGGGAAGATAGACCGAAGTATGTTCTTTCAAATATGATAAAACTTTTGAATTGGTATATATCTTTCACTAAAACTTTTTAACGGTTTTGGGCGTCTCTATTCGAAAAATAAGCTAAATCTGAACATTATTTTCATTCTTCCAAGGGGCAATCCAACATTTTCTGCTAAGGTTCATGTTATGTATTTAATTTTTTTGTTGGAAAGAGCGCATGAGGATGCAGAGCACTATAGAACCCTTTTTGTAAAATAAACTTTTTATCATCATATAATGCTGTATCTGTCTGGAAAAAACGCCATTTTTTCGGCTTTTTTTAGTTAGAGAGCTCATTGTTCCCTTTTTCCGCTCAAAAAATAAGAATTAAAAAAAAAGGATTCTGCGGTGCTCTGCATCCTAACATGCTCTTTTCAGCAACAGAAAAAATTACAGATATATCATCAACCTGGACACAGAAATTTGGGTTACCAAATCAGCAATTTCTGACCCTTGTTTGGTCAATATCTCCCCCAAAAATCATGATAGAAGACCGACAATTTTATCATAGCTACTGTACTATAGTCCCAATATATTCTGTAAATTTCAGACCATTTGAATATTCCTAAGCTGAGATTGAGTTTGGATGGGGAGCGCTTAAGTTGTTCCCTGCAATGCATATATATATACTCTATGTTCATGATGGCTCTATACTACATTTTACACTATGTTGCTTATTGTACAAAGATTTCAATCATGCCACTTTGGAAAGCTATAAAAAATTGATTCTACTCATCGAATTGTTTTTTGAAAGGAAGTGACTCGTGGCTTGTACTAGCCGTATCATCTAACTACCGATGATTTTATATATAGAAAAATAAGTATCAACAGAGTAATCATTGAAAAATAAAACAGTCATATAACTCACAGGGTAGAACTAAGTAACAAAACTGTTGTTTTATGAATTCTCGGAAACTTTAAAAGCAATTTTCAAGAAAAAAAATCTGAAACATCTTACAATGTCTGAAATTAGACCCTAAAAACGCCTCTGTTCGATTTAATAACTGATATTTTCAGAGTGATACTGGCAATTGTTGCGTGAACTTCACATCTTCCATGGAAATCTGAATCAAACCAAGCAATAAAAAAAAGTATCTGGGTATAATCTTAAGAGGGCCGGGAGTTCTCAGTTGATCAGGTGTATTTCATTGGGCCTTTCAGCAAGAACTCTCACGAAATACACTGTAAAAAGAAGCGTAAAATCATAAAACCTTATATAAACTATAAAAAGGGTGTATGAAAGTTACTCCATAGCCAGTAAATGGTTAAGGAAAACGATCAGTACACTCATATCATTTCTCCCAATGAACACTCAAGATTGTAAAAAAGCTCAAAAAAGATCGAATTCATCATAACTACCAAATCTTAGAATAGCTTTTACGAATGTTTCTCTACTTCTGATAAATTGATTAGAACGAACAGTAAGTGTCAGTACAACATATAAGGAAAAAATTATCTTTTTGAAACAGTATTAACAAAACCACGTCTGAATAGAGCTTCTTTATGCGCAACAATGTGCAATTCTCGCTGAAAATCGAAAATTGCATCCTCATGCAAAAGCCATAAACCCTTTGCCTTAAATTCATAGATAATGTACCCTTACACGTAAAACAATGAATGTGTCTGATGAAAAGCTAGAATAATCTACTCTTAGTGCGTAGAATATTAAACCCATTGCCTACAATTTCATAGTAACCAACCATTTTCAGTTTCATATACCCTTACATTTCATAAACCCTTTGACTCTTAAACCCTTTTAGGGTATAGCAGATCATCATAAACATTTTAAGGATTTATGAAGAGTTAACAAGAGAGTATTCGTTTAGTATTATACTCTGTTTTTTGTACAGTGTATGTGATGCAGATTTAGTTACTAGTAGCGACAAGTCGCAAGAACTTCTGGTTCCAAATAGGATAGCCCGCCTGATTTCCACGCTCTCGGGTTCGGCAAATCACTTGACAATTGGTTTCCGCACATTTTCGAGCATGTGGAGATATTGCAACATGCTTATCTTTTTCATCTATATAAAGTCATGATGGAGTCCTGGGTTCCTAGGAAAGAGAGCCCGGCTGGGTTCCGCGTGCCGAGGTACGGGAACCCGGCCGGGTTCCGCGTTCCCAGGTACGGGAACCCGCCCTGGGTTCCGCGTTCCCAGGTACGGGAACACGGATTAAGTTTCGCGTTCCCCGTCCCTAGGTACGGGAACCCACCCCGGATTCCCATACCTGGGAACGCGGAATCCAGGGCGGATTCCCGTACCTCGGAACGGAACCCGAAACTGACACCCCTATTTCTAAGGAATTGATCTGCGTGAAAGTCTGCGACCTCCCAAAAAAATGGGTGAAAATATAGTATTTACTTAGAAATTTTTGTTGAGGGTAATTATTTATATTTGGTTCATACATGGTTTTGTGCAGAATTTGACGCTCTTTCAGATGAGCCTATTTGAAGCAATATCAAATTATGTTTTGGCAAAGATAACCTCTCTGGACTGGTAAAAAATAGGGTATAATTGGCATGGCCGGAAGGCATCAAAGAGTGTCGAAAATATATTGAATTTGGCGTCAAAAGATTCAACGTAAAATTCTGCATCAGATCATAAACTTCTTTTGTGAATCTGTTCGTCGGCTGATTCCTGTTCTTATGCGCCCCCGTCGTTTGCATGAGCTTTTTTTCTTGTGTAGAAAGAAATATTTCAGTCTCTTTTTTTTAGAACAAAACGTACTCATATGTTAATTTCAGCACTGCGCTTGTTGCAAAAACTATATTGAAATCAATCAAAAGCACATGAGCGATGTTGGCCTCTACTCAAACGAATGTTTGCATACAAAGAAAACTGTAATGAATTGGTAGATTGTAGTGAGTATCATTGCTATGCACAAACAATCGTATTTTAATGAATGAAGCCAAGTCGAATCGAAGAAAAAAGTAAATTTGAATATTCAATCAATACAGTGCTACCGAATTCTGTGTTGCCACCGTATTGTTGTGCATTTTTTACGAAAGATACTACATCATTATTATGGAAGGAATAAGGGCACAGTCGATCAAGCGAGATCATCGTCGGAATAATTATCAGCAGCCGGTATACTAGTGGGGAAGCTCTTCTCATATAGCATATTTTCTATTGAAGGTATCTGTCACCGTATCACATGTAAAACGGATTCCAACGCAACGCTCACGTTCTATACGTACAGCTGATGCGAGACAAAACGTGGATGCGAACGAACAACTCTATATGGCACGATATTTGAATTGGAGCGTGCAACCAGATGTGGCACAACAATCTCATATCAGCAAACAAGTAAGATATTGACAGATTTTTAAAAGGTACAGTATTTTACTATCAAGAATCATACGATATAGATCAATACCGGTGAAAATATTTGAGCAACAGGAGTCGAATGATCGAGGAGAGCGAGCATATTATTTTACGTCGTTGAGATTGTCACATACAGAAGAATTCAAAAACATTCTCTGAAAACTCAGACTACCCAGAATGTCAAAAAATAGAAAACAATGATTTGTTTTCAACCAAAATAATGAAAAATTGCCAGAGAAAAATAATTAATAATTCAAGGAGGAAACGGCAGATTTGTCTGTTTCCGTAATCTGAAGCGTATTCTAGTATATTTATGGATTTGTCTAAATTTTCTTGTACTTCCAGCGACTCCAACATGTTCGACGTCGCTTCGCACAATTTTTAGGATCTTTCAAACTACTCCTGAATTTACACCTACTTTCTTCAGCTGGTCCAGAAATCGAGGTTTTCTACACATTTTTTTCTGATGTATACCGATTTTTTTGTACTTCCGAGTATTCGTCAGTTTCTCTGGCTTATAGGGAGTTCTTAAAGAACTGGCCCAGAATGTTTTTCTCATTGAAATCTCAAGATTATAGATGAACTCGGTGGGAATCTGCCATTTCTCCATTGTAATAATCATCAAAAATGTCCGTCATAGAAGTGAAAATTTCACTTTTTTAATTCCTAATCATTTAAATGATTTTTATTTCATTTTTCAACATCCTGAGTAGCAAGGGGAGCTTCTAGAATCAAAAGCAGTTCCGGAAAATCGAATCATGAAATATGAAATATAGTTCAACTTTAAATGGTTTCAATTTCAAATCTTCGAAGAAGAAAACAAAACGTTTCTACCAACACCATACAGCAATTCAAACATTTCGAGCCTATATTTTAAAAGCCTTGCCATTGCTATGAAAACCCTAGAGAGTTATAAAAAATTCAATCGAGTTAAGTATGCACGAAATGAAAAAATAATACATTAGTATTTGTTTTCGCTTAGACGTGATTGATTGAATTGAGAGTCATGATATTTATTATAGAGGTATTCATCTTCTGATCAACATTTGTATGATTTTGCACGAGAATAAATAACAACAAAAAACAAACAATCCACACTTTTCCATTAAGACCTTGAGTAGATGCCTCATTCGAGTTCGAATATAAATCAGATTTTCGAAAAAAGCATCAGCTCTCTTCTAAGTGAAGTAAAAAAAACTTTTCAAATTATAATTCGAATTACAACTCGAATTATAAATTTATTAATGAGACAGTGAGCCCCGTACGTTTATAAAAAGAAGATTCCGAATTATTAGTCGAATTATAAATTTACAAACGAGAGAGTGACCCGTGTACGTTTATAAAGAAAAAAAAAATTCGGATTATAAGTCAAATTATAAATTTATACATGAGACGGTAATCTGTGTAAGTTTTTAAAAAGAAAAAAACAATTTTCCAATTACAACCCGATTTACAAATTCATAAATGAGAGGGTCACCCCTGCAAGTTTATAAAAAAAAATTTCCAATTTTAACACGAATTATAAATTTATAAATGAGAGGAGAACCGTCCAAGTATTAGTTTCCATTTATGTTTTCATTATCGCTTCATTGTGTTTTTTGTGGGAAACTTAAGCTGCACTTTATCCGGAAAATATATTTTCAATTAATTCGGATTCATAAATAGGAACTACTACGATATGTGTTAGTAATATGTGACGTTTCGTTCATTATGTTCGAATTTTCTAAGGTGATATATGTTTAGTTTAATCGGCGTGGGTGTGAGTGAGGGGTGTCGATCTCTTTATGGGTACAGAGAGCAATGACACACACACACCGACACCCATATCCGCACCATTCTGTCATCTGTGCGAGTAAAGTTGTGCAGGTCGTAATTGTTGAAAATTCTTTCGCTACACCCACATCAGCTGCTTTGATGCGTGTGTGCGAATGCGTGTAAGCCGAAATTGTTGAAACTCCATTCGCCGCAACCACTTAAAATGTTGTGATGTGCGCGGGTAAATGTGTGCATGTACAAATTATTGAAAATCGTTTCCCCGCACCCACACCAGCTACTGTTGTCCGTGCGGGTAAGTGTCTATCGGTCGACATTGGTGAAACTGCTTTCACCGCACCCGCACCAGCTACGATAACGGGTGTATGTTAATTTCTATTAGTGAATATTGATCACACTCCTTTCACCTCATCCGCACTAACTGTGATATTGTGCTCTTCAGAATGTGTCTGAGCTGTGGCTGTGTAGAGAGTTGTCAGTTTGAAACTTTAAGCGTGAAACTGGAACGTTGGAAGTGGATATTGCAGTAGAAATTTGCTGCATATATGGAGATTGGTGGTCAGGGTCTAGTCTAGGTTTATCAGTGGCTACTGGACGGAATCATTTGCACATATCTTTAGCGGAAGCAGTCAAGGACGCTATGATATTCTTATTTATGGTCCATGCTCTATGGCGATGGACCGCTGTAGCAGAACTTGTTAAATGATTAGCGGTGTAGCGTCAGCTACCGTAGTTATATATGAATAACGTTCACATAGTTCTTATCCTGGTTCGGCGAGACACAGGTACCTATACATTTTCAATTGATTCTATACAAAGAGGTTCTTACATGAGCTGACAGTTAGGTTGTACTTGTCTTCCAGCCCTCCTTTCTGCAAATGTATACGTAATCGGTCTACTCCTTTTTTAATTTGAAGCCGAATTAAGCAAGTGAAGACTCATTCATAGTATTTTCGTTTTAATTCAATTGTAACTTTTTAAAAATAGACTGACAGGTTGAGCCGCTGACTTAGAAATTTATAATTGGGATTATAATGCGAAAGTTTTTTGAAAACTTACAGAGTCACCCTCTCATTTATAAATTTATAATTCGAATTATAAATCTAAATTTTTTTCTAATGAAATGTAAGAGTCGAGATAATTTTTTCGTTTATTTTCGAATTCATTTTATGCTGTGGAAGCTTCATTCATAATATAACGTGAATTAGGCAACTCATGAAAAATTTTGGAGTTTTTCGATGAAAATGAAATACTAAATAGACGATTTTTGTTGTTGTCGTATTGCTTTGTTACACCCTCTGACAAAAATGGTCGTCTAGGGACAACTATTAAACACAAGTAGCGCTCATCCTATGCATTCGTTGACTCTTTTCTGAAAGAATGGTACTTCACTGTGAATTAAAAATAATTTTATCCCGGCAAAGTCACTTCTAAATTAATGCTATTCGATTCCCTGACCCCAAAAACCTTTCGTCAAACTTTATATAAAAACCATTATTTTTTGAAAAGTCTTTTCTTGGTAAAAATATTTTTTTTGCAAAATCAAGAAAAAATAATGATACCATTCGTTTCCCCAACCCCCAAAACTTTTGGTCATGCTTTATAAAAAATCATTATCATTTTAGAAAAAGCCTCTTTTGGTAAAAAAAAAAATTTTGCAAAATCATCAAAAACTAATGATACCTTTTAGATTCTCCGACCTCAAAAAGCTTCGGTCAAGCTTTACAAAAAAAATTACTATTTTTAAAAAAAGCGTTTTTTGGTAAAAGATAAATTTTCTGCAAAAATCGTCAAAAACTAATGATGCGATTCGATTCGATTCCCCGACCCAAACAATCTTTGGTAAAGATTTTTAGGAAAAATTAAAGACTAATCTTATCGATCGAGCGGTTGTTGTTTTCTGATTGGTTAGGAAAGACAAGCAGACAGACAGACAGACAAACTTTAAAGCTATTTACGGCCGTGTAACCCTTTCTGTCAGAAAAGGAAACAACAAAGTTTAACCCTTTACTTCCCCCCTTGCTGTTCCAGCAGAGCTACTGATAAAACACTCTAGAAGTCGAGTATTGATTCCTCTAATATGCCAAAGGTATGAATAGATCTATCAAATGTCCAGCTTTTTATGCAGGGTGGTCTGTTTAATCCTATGACCGTTGCATCAAGAAGAGTAATAGAATCATTTGAACAGGCATAATCTTTTTTCTCTTATGCTAGTATTCGTTTTAGGAAAGCAGCAGCTATTACGTGACATCGTAATCCAATGAAAAAGAAAACGCTAAATAAGGGAATACTAATTACGAAGCATCACATGGATTTTTGACACATTTTCAACAGTTACTATTGTTTTCGAGTTAGGCATAATTTACCTACTAAATGTATTGAAACTGTGAGAAATAGTATTTCAACCTCTCATGTGACAAGGTTTACGCAACGGCAACGCACGCTAGTCTTCCTTGCTCTTTCTCTGCTGTATAGCAGCAACATGATTTATCAGCTATCTTATTGTCTGTAATTCTCTGAGCTATAGCAAAACTTTCGAAACATATCTAACTGACTAGTACACTGTTTTATCAATCCGTGTCACACAAAAACTCCCACAGATCTCTAGTACATGTAGATAAGGAATTCTTTGTTTAAAAAAAGTTTTTTTTTCTATTTTTTTTTCTAAATTATGGATTTTGTAGGCCTCATATTTCTTAGACGAAACTATCGCATGAAATACTCTTTTACATAACAGATAGTCGATGAAGTTTGCTACAAAATTGTTTTTCCAAATATTGGAATTCTATTCATTAATTAGTTTTGAGAGTCAAGTTACAAATGACTAATTCAGTAGCCATTGGAGGATAAAGAGTTCAACAGAAAAGAAAAACATAGAAGTGTACATCTTCACAAGAAACATCAGATCAATTGTCGATGATCTGTGTGAGGACACCATCATAATAATGTCATTTTGATTTCGGCGATTGCACATTACGCTGCTTCGTAGGCATACTTAATTGCGGTTTCAAGTCATTATCCAACTGTTTTATTGTGACGACAAACGGATGTGGGTGTACTCAATCGGAATAGGTAAACCTATCGACTCACGATGAAATAAAAATAGTTACAGAATGTTTTTTAAAAAGACCATTGACGTCGTTTTGACCGTTATAAAATCTGAATTCAATAGTTTCCGCTTTGCTTTGAATAGAATCGCTTGATCTTGGATTTCAAGTTTTTTGTCCAACTACTTCACAGTGACTTGTATACCTCTAGTCTTACTTTTACTCACCTCTAACTATTCGTGGACGTCTATTCTCGGAATAAACTAAATAGGCGAATTGTAAAGTTCGAAGACATTTTCGTTGAACATGATGATTGTCTTTTCTAGAAGATTTCATTGCACAATGCTTTTCACTAGGATGGAAGGCAGAATACAAGCCAAACACATAAAGCTGTCAATGAAGTCGACGAAAATTCATTCGTAAGAAAGAAACATTATTTCACATCGATCACTCTCTATGCACTTTCCTACTTCATATGTAGAACATACCAAAAACTATCACTGCTGAAGATATGGCAACTGATACAACAACAGAGACAACTCCATCTCCTTCTGATAAATCAGTAGCTATTTGGATCATGCAACATATATCACCAGATCAAAACACCGACGTTGATGCGTATTCGAGAACGATAACACCGACAAGCATTATATATGTTTCTTCACCAAAGGTAGATTTTGTCTCATAGCTATTTACCTTGATGTATTAGTGATATCTTTGATATACAGACAACATCCTCGTCCTTGAATGCACCGCTTGATTCCACGAACAATTCAAGAGCACCATCTAGTTTATTTAGATCGAATTTGATCGTACCTTTAGAGACAACACTATCAACAAAAGAATATGGAAAACACATATGGACGCAAATGTTTTATAGAAGAAATAGGGAAGAAAAAGTCGAGGAAAAGGAGAAGGAAAATAAACGACGTCGTCGACGGCGGCGATTGGGTGCTGGATGGCTTTGTTGCTGTAACCCATGTTGCTGTGCTTGTTGCATTCTTGTACTGTTGATGCTCCTTGCTGGTATTGCTGCTTTACTCATCGTTCTTCTTGACTCGAAAGGAACTACAACAACCACGACATGTGAGTTTTATTACTGCGCTAAAAGCATTCTATTTTGCATTTACTTTCTAGCCACAACATCAACATCAGCAACAACAACGACAACAACGACAACAACGACAACAACATCGACAACGACAACTACCACGACAACATCAACAACATCAACGTCAACAACATCAACATCAACAACGACAACTACCACGACAACATCAACAACATCAACATCAACAACATCAACATCAACAACATCAACATCAACAACATCAACATCAACAACCACAACATCAGCGACGACAACAACAGCCACCACGACAACTAGTGGGTCTTTCACTAATAGCACTTCTTCTTGCCCTAAGCTTCAACGAATTTTTTTTTCACTTTATTATCTCACTGAGAAGAGAACGAAAGTATATACAGGATTTCGGGAAAGTCACCTATTAAAATAATTTGAATGTCTCCACCTCTCTTGCATTAAATGGTCTAATTTTTTTGGCTAGTAATAGGGGTGAATGCCAAGTTTTTATTCATAAGACCAACGTGGTTAAATACTACTTTGAGCTACGGTACCTTCTGCTTTGCTCAAAAGCTTCTTTAAAAAATAAAATTTTCCTGACCGGTCTATTTCTCATGTTTTGTGTGGAATTTGGCCTGCAGCGTGTCTGCACAAATTGTGTTCACCGATCAAATTGACCGGTTTTGTAGCCTAGAGAATACTCTATCTTTTGAGACGTCGTCCAGCTCGAACGGTCATACGGTTCGCGTTATCATGTCAAAATAGTGAGCATACCCATTTTTGGATTTAAAATGTACCCTAGTTCCTTATTTCAATCTGTATTTTTCCATAGAAAAAACCAAGTGACCGAATATTTTGAATTTGAGTACGGTTCAAGTAGATCTTTTCTTTGGGATATTTAAACGAAAATCAAAACATTTTCTCCAGCAGCCATAGGCAAAGTTAGGTCGTCCTTTGGCAGACCATCTATTATGGGCTACTTTGTAGCTCAAAGCAGTATTTGTTCACGTTGCTCTTATGCATAAAGACTTGGAACTCACCGCTACCACCAGAAAAAGAAATTAGCTCATTTAATCAAAGTACGATGGAGATATTCAAACTTTTTTTAGAGGCGACTCTCCAGACATTCTGTATCCAGCCCTGTGCTCATATTTAAACAAGAATATGTTATTCTCAAGCAAAAAGACCGGAGTCAGGGTAAAATATTTTTATGAAGATTGAGTCTTAGAAAGTGTTACACTCTTTCTCTTGTTTTAATCTTTATTACGCTCTAAAATATCAATGGTATCACTGAGACAGCAGCATGATGGTATAACAACAGACTGGAACAAAAGATAATCCCCGTTCGCATGGAATCTAGCCATGCACCTCCTGCTTTCCGGGCAGACATACTAGTCACTGTACTAGAAAGGGTATCTTCTATCCATCTTATAACAGGAGGGAACAATCCAATCGTAACAAATAGAGTATGAGCTCTTGTGAACATAAGCATATGTACTAAGTTAAACAAGTTCAAGATTGGCTTTCCGTGCTGAAGTACATGTTGAAAAGCTAAACTTGCAGATGTTGCAAAACTCACATGTAAAATATGTGTGTTGAGTTTTAGGGTGTCCGAGTCTCTGCCACCTCTTACTTTCCCCACTCTCTCCTTTTCCCGGCAGGTCTGTCACAGTTTGTGACGGGACCTAAATTAGAATGTTAATTTATTACATTTTTTATTAATTTTTTAATTAATAAAGTAGTGGTCCGAAAATCCGAAGTAATATGTCGAAATGTCTGCCACGATCTGTGGAGGAAGTGGGGGCGGAGAGTTTGGATTGTCTACCTCTATACTTCAACACTCATTTTGCGAAACACACTGAGATAAAATATAAAAGAGTGAGTTAAGTTTTAAATCGATGAAATTGGTTGATCGTCCTACCCATTACAGACACGTGTTTTTAGAGAGATATGCTATTATTGTGAAACACGATTGGAAATAAGTATTGAAGTATATAGGTAGAAAAGTATACTCCTATAGACCCATACATGTCAAACCCGACATCTTTTTACAGATATAATATCTGAAATCAGATATTCAAATACTAACACAAGCCATTGAAATTTATAAGTTTTCCAGAGCGTGATACTAGAGTAATCGTGCTCACACAATTATTATTTTTAATTAATAACTAATAAAAATGGCCTTCAAAAGCACGAGTATTGCTCTACATGAGAATACCTCGAAAGACTGACCCGTGAGCAACAGGCTGTATTATGGTGCAGAAATCGAATATCCGAATATTTGATATCTGAACATCTGAATTTAGATTTCGAGTTTCACACTACTGACTTTTTGTCATTTTGATATTACCTCTATCATGAATCTTAATTGACAGCTGTCACTCCAGCACCTCCATGTACACCTGTCAATGTCGGTTCTGCCAGCACTCTTATATCAACAACATTATTCACCAGCCCCTATTACACTTGTTATTGTTATCAATGGACAGCGCCTACTACAGGCATGGTCACACTTAATATTCTACTACGTAATGATCCAGCTTACTCGTATCTTGATGATGTGTCAATTTACCATGGCAATACTCAAATGTTGGTCAATGGAGGCTTTGAAACAGGCATTCTGTCACCATGGTCGGTATCGTTTCCTTATGGAACCTGTCAAAGCGGAGATTTTCACGGTATAGTCTGTAGTTCAGCTCCCCATAGTGGTAGCTATTCCTATTGTGATGGTTGTTACTCAACTAAAGATAAACTTAGTCAATCGTTTATGGCTGTAGCCGGAGACGTTTATATCGTCAGCTTTTGGCTACAAACAGGATCAACTGCTAATTCAGGAATATCGGCTACTGTCACCATCACGTAATCTGATGAAATGAAAGTTTTAATTACTGACTTTAAATTAAATAACCTAGATGCCTACCACATGAACACAATTCTTTTCTCTTATGTTGCTGCTTATTTTTTCGTAGCGTTTTGTAAAAGAAAAAGTCGACAGCAGTAAGGGGATTTCTTGCAAAATTATGATTACTATTTATTAAAAAACAGGGGCAACATTCATGACGCGTAAAGTTTGTATAAGGCTATCTGTGGCATTGTATGAGACGAGAGTCTAGATGCGGATATTTATCTCGCTTATACAGTGAATTTAGCGAGGGTGTGGGCGTGTGTGTGTGGGTGAGGGTGACAGTAGCCGATATTCCTGAATTAGCAGTTGATCCTGTTTGTAGCCAAAAGCTGACGATATAAACGTCTCCGGCTACAGCCATAAACGATTGACTAAGTTTATCTTTAGTTGAGTAACAACCATCACAATAGGNCCCAGTATAATTTTGATATTCAGACAGTCTAGAATGATTGATTTGTATGATTCACTTTTTGAAGTACACATAACTCTCGGATTTAAATCCGAAGTTTCCGCATTTATTTGCTGTGTAGAAAGAAATACTTCAGTCTCTTTTTTTCTGCGAGCAAAATTTACTAATTTTTTCTCTTCGGCACTGCACTTGTGGCAAAAACTACATTGAAATTAATCTGACGCACATGAGCTGCGTTGGCTTCTACTCAAAAAAATGAGCTTTGCAAACAAAGAAAAATGTATTGAATAGGTAGATTGTATTGAGTATCGTTGCAATACACAAACGATCGTATATTAATGAATGAAGCCTAGTCGAATCGAAGAAAAAAAATACACATAAATACTCAATCAATAAAATGCTACTGAATTCTGTGTTGCTACCATATTGTTGTATATTGTTTATGAGAGATACTACATTATTGTTATGGAAGGAGTACGTGTACAGTCGATCAAACGAGATCATCGTCGAAATAATTGTCAACGGCCGGTATACTAAAGGAGAAGCTCTTGCTATGTAGTATATTTTCTGTTGAAGGTATCTGTCACTGTATCACGTGTAAAACGGATTATAACGCAACGTTCACACTCCATACGTACAACTGATGCGAGGCAAAGCGTGAATACGAATGACTAGCTCTATGTGGTATGATATTTGGATTGGAGCGTGCAACTCAATGCGGCACAACAATTTGATATCGGCAAACAAGTAAGATATTGACAGATTTTCAGAAGGTACAGTCTTGTACTATCAAGAATAAAACGATATAGATCAACGCCGGTGAAAATATTTGAGCGATAAGACTTGAATGATCGAGGAGGACAGGCATATTATTTTCTCTCGCTGAGATTGTCATATATAGAAGAATTCAAAAACATTCTCTGAAAACTCGAACTACCGAGAAAGTCAAAAAATAGAAAAAAAAGACTCGTTTTCAATCAAAATAATGAAAAATCACCAGAGAAAAACAATTAATAATCCAAGGGGAAAACGGCAGATTTTTCTGTTTTCGTAATTTGAAGCCTATTCTAATATATTTACGGATTTATTTAAATTTTCTTGTACTCCCAGGGACTCCAAGATGTTCGACGTCACTTCACACAATTTCTAGGAATTTCCAAACTACTCCTGAATTTACACCTATTTACTTCAACTGGTCCCGAAATCGAGGTTTTTTACACATTTTTTCAGCGTTTTTCGGATTTTTCTGATGTAATCCGATTTTTGTTGTACTCCCAAGTATTCATCAGTTTCTCTGGCTTACATGGAGTTCTTACAGAACTGTACCAGAATTTTTCCTCATTGGAACCCCAAAGATAATAGGTGAACTCGGTGGGAATCTGCCGTTTCTCCCTTGTAATAATCATCAAATATGTCCGTTATATAAGTGAAAATTTCACTTTTTTGATTTCTAATCATTTATATGATTTTTATTTTATTTGTGGGCATCCTGGGTAGCAAGAGATGCTTCTAGAATCAAAAACAGTTCTGAAAAATCGAATCATGAAATCCAGTTCAACTGTAAATCGTTAAAATTGGCATTCTTTGAAGAAGAAAAAAAAACGTTTCTACGAACATCATACAACAATTGAAACATGTCTGGACTATATTTTAAAAGTCCTGCCATTACTATGAGAACCTTAGAGAGCTATAAAAAATTCAATCGAATTAAGTATGCAAGAATTGAAAACAAAATACATTAGTATTTTTTTCGCTTGTGCATGATTGATTGAATTGAGGGTCATGAATATTTATTATAGAAGTATTCATCTTGTTACCAACATTTGTATGATTTTGTACGAGAACAAATAATAACAAAAACTAAACAATCAACACTTTTCCATTAAGAATTTCGGAATTTTTCAATGAAAATGAAACATTAAATAGACGAATTTTTTTGATATTGTACTGCTTTGTTACACTCTCTGAGCAAAATGGTCGTCAAAGGACAACTGTTAAACGCAAGAAAGTTTAACCCTTAACCCCCGATTGCTGTTCCAGCAGAGCGACTGATAAAATAACTATAAAAGTCGAGTAGTGGTCCCTCTAATATGTCAAAGATATAAATAGATCTATCAAATGTCTAGCTTTTTGTACAGGGTGCTCTGTTTTATGCTATGAGCGTTGCATCAAGAAGAGTAATTGGACCATTTGAACAGGCCTATACTTTTTTCTCTTATGCTAGTATTTGTTTTAGGAAACCAGCAACTATTATGTGACATCTGTTAGCGTCAGTGATGGATCACACTGACGCTAAACGAAGATTAAGATGCGCCTTCTAGTCTAACTGGCTTAGGACATCTGCCCGGATAACAGAACGTATGAGTTTGAGTTCCATGAAGGTCATCTTTTTCTTCGTTCTGTCACATAACATCAGTGACACTACTAGTTCTTACGTTCTATACATATTAGAGCTAACAACATCGTAATCCAATGAAAAAGAAATCGCTAAATAAGGGAAAACTAATTATGAAACATCACATGTATTTTTGACACATTTTCAAAAGTGCCATTATTGACGAAATTTTCCCTATACCTTCCCTATGGAAAGATCGACCCTTTCCCGCTTTCGTAAACAACTTTTCCTACCATAGTCAACTAAAACCCCAACTATTATATACCATTCGATAGAGAATTTCAAGAGCTACAAAATGGTATATAAAACATAAAGAAACACGAAGGCTAACTCACCTATTGCCAAGATAAT
>CAJNSZ010001693.1:0-22551 GCA_905329745.1 Rotaria sp. Silwood2
TGGTGCAAATCGTGTTGCTATGCTTTTCCTTAGTTGGTCGGATCTGAATGCTTGAATTTCATTTCTCAAGGAGGCTCGTAGGTGCCTCGACAATCTCCTTCATTCTAAATCACCGGTTCTTTTAGCTCGAAAAGAAATCGTACGAGTCTGGTACAGCCTGGCTCGAATAATACGTGGTAATGCTAATCGATATTTTTTAAGGGAGAAGTAGACTGTGCACCTAGCAATTAGCAGCGAAAGAAATGAAGTGTAATCATTGTAAACCTCATCAAGGTTGCCTTTGGACCACACTTCTAGCCAGTACGTAAAAACATAGGATAGAAAAAGAGAGAGTACATTCCAATGAATGTTTGTCCCCATGGCTAATTCATTCCTGCCGCAAACTAGTGTGCTTAAAATAGGCTTGTGGTCGCTAGTTGTTCCTTCTTCGTATGCTTGAATGCTTATAGGAACACCTCTCGATATAGCATAATCGATAGTACGGTTTGAGTTGGACCTGAGTGATGTGGAGGAGTCTGGAATACATGGGGATAGTGAGCAGCTATCTGCCCATTCTAACAACATTTCGCTTGGTGGGTGGCATTGTTCAATTCGACATTAAAATCTCCTAGTAATATACATTTTGAGTTGATGAGAGGAGTAAGATCTTTCCAGTTCCATGATTTACTTGCTGGTGCATACATGCCTATAAGTCTAATTTTTTCTACAAGTTCGATGTCTATAACACATATGTTTGGCAAGTTACTTTCTATTATTTTAACTGGGAGGGTTTTTCTAGCCATAACAGTTACTCCACCGAAACTATTCGCACCGTTCTGGTAAAAGATCGAGTGATCAGGGAAGAGCTTTTCCATCCAGGAAAGATCTATTGTACCTGTTTCAACTAGTATAATGACATCCATCTTAAATGTATTATTCAAAAGGACTACTTCATTCCAACGATGATTAAAACCACGTACGTTGAATGACAGACAATGTAATGAAGAGAAATAAGAACACTTGTCGGTGTATACATATTTTTTCCACAAGTTTAAACAAGAAGAAAGAAGAGTACTACTTTCCCACTCCATCAAAATATTATTAAACATACATGAGTCAAAAGGGGAAAGATTATTTTGAGACAGGCTCAAAAAGAAAGAACGATCGGCAAGTTTGGGGGAGGGAGTACATGAAAATAAATGCGGAGACTTCGGATTTAAATCCGAGAGTTATGTGTACTTCAAAAAGTGAATCAGACGAATTAGCCATTCTAGAATGTGTAAACATCAAAATTATACTGGGGAACCTACCCTCTAAACTGTTGATTTCTATTGGGTATTGCCAAACCAATAGGACTTAGGACTGAATACAGCTCAAATTTGAACTCTTCCCCTTGATTTATCCTAAGAAAGTCGTTTTTCCTATAACTTGATTTCTATTAGTTACTGCTCAACCAATAGTATTTCGATGAAAGCGGAATGCAGATTCGAGTTCTTCATCTCAGAAAACCTCGAATTATTATCTCTGCGATCGGAAGATAGAGCTCTATTGGTGGATCAATTAGATCGAGGACAAAAATAAAAGCTAGTTCTCTTTAATTATCTTTGTCATAGGTGAGTCAACCTTCTTGTTTCTTTATGTTTTATATATCATTTTGTAGCTCTTGAAATTCTCTATCGAATGGTATATAATAGTTGAGGTCTTAGTTGACTATGATAGGAAAAGTCTTTTACGAAAGTGGGGATGGGTGAGATCTTTTCATAGGGAAGCTATAGGGAAAAATGGGTATTTTTGCAATAACTCAGGAATGGCTTGGCCGATCCTTCTCATCTTCGAACTCGACCGAGATATTGTAAAGACTGAACTGTGTAGAAAATGTCATCGTGATCGAGCTCTCCTGTCGAACGTTATCATGTAAACGGTCGGACGGCCGGACGGACATACTGACCGATTCTAGAGTGTACTCACTTTTTGAGTACACAAAAAAGGGACTGCATCTGGAGAAAGTACCATTACAGTTTTGAGTCTTTTGTCTAAATATGCTTTAATCTCGTTTTTCCACAAACCACTTTTAGAATTAAAATCCGCATTTAGAGTCCCACCATCTTTAATATTAAGTTCAGTTAATATCATGAAGATGTCGTCCAATACTGGGAGAAATATTTTCTCGATGACTTGCATTTGATGACGAAGTTCACCTTCAACACGTACATTACCACGTTGTAGTGCTTTAATTTCATTTTCTTTTTCTGAGTCATTCTTCTTCTTGTTGTCCGTCCATTCTTCAATTGCTTCAGTAGGTTTTGTTAAATTACCAATAACGTGTTCGAAGTGGTTGATTGAGTTGAGTATTCGATCTAATTTTATCATAATTCCATTTTGGGCATTTAATGGCATATGATGTTCATCGATTGACTGTTTTCTTATTTGTGGTGGCGGTAATGGTGGAAATTCTGTTATTGAATCAAGTTGTCTATTGAATAACGAATTTGATTTTGATGTTAATGATAAAAGAGAACTAGTTAAATCTGCTCGAAATTGTTTAATTACCTTACATTTTAAATCATTAGAGTAATGTGCACCACCACAATGTAGATATTTGACCACACCTTGACATTGATGATTGACGAGATCTTTAACCTATTCAGAACAGACTTTACATGTTGTATTAGTTTGTTTGCATTGTCTCCTGAAGTCCCCCAATCCCATACAGTTGGAGCAAATCAGTATAAATGCTTGTGGTAAATATTCTCTGAACTCATACTTCAAATAATTGATCATCATATAACCTTTAGCTAAAATTTCATCTCGTACTTTTGGCGAATTAAATTCTAATTTAACAAATTTTGTATCAGATTGATTTTTGTTTTTTAATCGAACCACTTTAACAATATTGTCATAACTTGTTTTCAAGTCCTTTTCAAATTCCAACATGTTTGTTCTATAACTAACATTTGAGATAATGACTGAGAGCTGTGGAGGAATGACTGGTTGACGTTCAATTTTGAATGCTTCACCACCAAAAGCTTCCGGCCATTTTATACCAGTTAAAGGAAAAGAAAATGATAAACTGTTTTTCACAAATATTAATAAATTACATTTGTTGGTGTTGCATCGATTTGATGATATACGAAAACCGGCAAGATCAAGATCAAATGAATAATTTTCTTTGCAATAATTTATCAATTCGTTGATGATCATCTTATCATTAATTTTTGAAGATTTAAATAATAATATAAAAGGAGGGTATGGATAACGGGATTGAGCAAAACGTTTTGCTTCTTCAGTAATTGATTTCGATGCATTAATTGATGTTGATTTTGTTGTATGTAGTTGTGGACTATAAACATTAATATCACGTACTTGTTGACATATTGGTGATTCATCATAATTATGTTCCATTGGTTCATCTGTAGTACTTTGTTTTCTTTTCTTGTTTAATCGATTCGTAGTGGACGTATTTACTTCTATATCGCTTGGTGATTCATTCGGATTGTTGTATTCCATTAACGGACGTATATTGTTGTTGTTGATCCTGTTTAATGGATTCATTTGTTGATGATAATCAGAGTGTTGATGTTTTTCGTTTACTTCACGATGATAATGTTGGTTCTTGTTCATCATGTAATTCAAATCGAATGTTTCATATTGTAAATTATCATGTTCACGACGTTGTTGTTGTTGTGGAGTGCCAGGTAAAAGACGAGGACGTGGTGAAGGGTCTCTGCTAGGATGCATGGTGGGTTCACCACCTCGCACTAGCTGATTATTTTCTTGTTAAAGATTATGAAAGAGAAGAAAAAATTGTTTAGATAAAAAAAAAAGAGAATTTGTCGAGCTGGTGTATAAGTTTATACGTTCTATGTACGATAAAGAATCAAATAAGATATATACGACTGATATCGACGAGCGAATATGCACGAATGAGAAATAGTTTTCATTGTTGAAGTATGCATATGCATCAAAGATAGTATTTTTTTCAACATCTAGAAAGTATTAATTCTACTATCTTATTTAAAAAATTAATCAGTCATCATTGTTATAGATATAGTATGTCGTATATTGTGAAACGTTTCATATAGGATTTAGTACAGCTCGTAGATTTAAATTTATAAGGATAAAATTGGAAAATTGATGAAAGGTTACTTCATCTAAACGGCTTCTTGAGAAAAACAGTTTATTTCATTGTGAAAATCAGAAACTATGTCAAGAAAACGAGTTGAGGACGCATAACATGATATATCTCGAGATCTGATTAGTGTGTTATATCAAAATAGAGACACTTATTTGAAGACTCGCTTGAACTTTCCGATGATTTTCGCAGGAGTATATTATGAAGAATTATTAATTAGGTTATATTAGCACAGAAATAAGATAAATTGAAACATGTCTATTTAAATTTTGATATATTTTTCGCTCTAATGACAAACCTAATATCGATTTGTGATTTTGAGTTCAAAATAAAAACTGAAAATCCTCAAAAAATTCGTTTTTGCACAGTTTTGACGAATGATTTTTGATATCTTTCTAAGCTAAAACAAAGCCAGAAGTAATATCCAAGACTATATTCGAATTTCGTGTGATAAAGCACGTTGAACCATAACAAAATTCAACTAGTTTTGACAATAAGTGTTTCTCATATGCATATTTTCCTGCTCACCCTTGTTCTCCATAATGTATACAATACCTTCTTGCATCAGGTGATTATCCCAAAAGGCCAAACCAGTTTCTTTGAAAAATGAACTCGACTTTGACATGATTCGATGTGTCTTCTCACGAGGAATGAGTATATGGTCTTGGTTTTTATTTCTGACTTGGTTTTAGCTTTAAAACTATCAAAAACCATTCACCAAAATTATGCAAAACTTATTTTTCTGAGAATTTTAGATGTTTACTACATTTAGTATTTCGACAATATCTCCATTAAAACAAAAGATTTTTGAGAAATTTTTTTTATCAAAATGCTTAGAATTAAAAGCTCTACAAATACTCTAAATTTCATCAAAATCAAGGGTCAACTTTGTGTACGTGATAGATAATTTATGGATATATTCTTTTGTTATATTATGAAAAAATACGGTGAATTTTTATTTCGATCGTCTTTTAATAACAGAATCTCATTTCCATGGAGAACTAAATATAGGGATGGATAGAGTAAGTTTCACTCTTTCAAACCTTATATTGCACTAAGTCATAGAATTGCAAGTTTGTGGATAAGTTTTTATAATATCTGATAGTACCTTTCAACATGATAGTATCAGAATAGTGAGTTGAGGGACGGATATTTTGTCGTGAAAATCTTTTTCAATTATATATAGTTCGGTGCAACTTCACCCGGGCTACATATTTTTACGAGTGAAATTCTGTTACAAATGAATTAATATGTGAAATGGAACCGCAAACTGATTATATCGTACTACAATGATTTTTGAAATTTTGTAATTTTTGAAAAACCTCTTGTACAGTATTTCAACTCGTTCTCCGCTATTATAAGTCCTAGTCTTAACTTTTTTATAACCAAAATGATCAACGAAAAACGCTCTACAAATCCTGAAATTTTGACGGAATTTGAAAATACTTTTGTAAATCGTGGGAGGATTCCCACGGAAGCATCCTGATACCTTTTTTCTTAACAAATGAATCAATAGTTGGCTTATGATTAAACTCATTTGACGCTTTATTCTTTCAACAAAAGATTGTTTTTATTTATCTTTCAAAATCTCTTCTAACCTTCTATAAGAAAATAAGGTACCTCCAACATTACTGTTGGGTACCCCTGTGTATCTCCTCAAAGATACGAAATGCTTCAATGAAGAATTAACTTTGGATTATTCTTTATTAAACTAATTCGATAAAGTACACTAAGTTTTTGACTTATTTTCGAGAGATTTTCGATTTGATCGATTGCTAAGAAACAAAGGTTTCAAACAGCAGATTGAACTTGCTTTTTGATCAACATATAAGGCAATCTGTTTTTGATTGTCTTAAAGGTCTTTTGATGGATTGATATAGATTCTTCTACTGAGTATCTTCTGAAACCAGAGCACCGTTTGGAATGGAATGGAATGGGACACTGGTAGAAAAAAATCCCGTTTCATGAGATAGGATGGATATAAAAAGTTTTTCGTCCCAAAAGATGGGATGAGAGACCTGTGTGTCCCATCTCAAATAGAGCCTGGGTAGACATAAACGGGAATTTCCCACGGATATAACTCATATCATCAGTTCGGGGATGCAACAAAAGTTATTGCACACATAATGCAGGCTAATCCATCTTGTTCTTGGTCTATCATCATGTCATATGAAATGTGGGGAAAATATTTTCTTCTATGATCTATATCCCTTTGTATGGGAGAAAAGATCGTTGGTGGTAACGACTTTTTACGTATAAATACACAAAGAAACTTCAGTCGTTTCATTATCGGCTTCAATATTAATATAGACCATTTCAAGCAAGTGAATCAAAGTAAGATATAAGCAATAATATTCTTCTATTATATACATTAATTCGATAGTTTTTCTCAAACAACAGAGAATCTGATCTTGAAGCAAATATGACTTCCTAAAGCAAAGGTAGAGATAAACGCAAGGGAGAATGGCAGAACTTCTGTATTTCTGAAGTATAGAACTACAACGAAGTACAGCGAAGTACCGAGAAGTGCAAAGAAGTATAGAAAAGTATAGAGTGTGTGTGGAAAGTGGTTTAACAAAGGGAAAATTGTCTATTTCTGCCGTAGTCTGACCAAATGAGAGAAGCTTTTTCCTGGTAATAGAGAAAACTCGTTAGTTTTTATTTATATATGAGTAACTTATTAACAGGCTTCAAATATAGTATCATTCACTTAAATTCAGAATTCAGACATTTTTCTCGCCACTTCTCTCAGTGGTAAACAATGAAACATACGAATGTCGTGAAAAACTTCAAATATGCCATTCTGCTGTGCTTTTCCAACTGACTATTTTAGTAATCCAATTTTTCTATTTTCATCAAAAACTGCCAGTGCTATAATCAAAACGCTAGAAAACATGATAACATCTCAATCCGTGCTTTTTGGACATTTTCCAGTATGTAAAACTTTGGGACTGTCATTTTTTGGTTGAGCTAGAAAAATGTTTTACTAAATGATTGGGCAAAATCACTTGATGGAAAATAACTTGTTAATAAGTGTTCAAAAGCTCTTTAAGTTTTTCGTTGCATAAATTTACACATTCGCTACCAAATGTTAACTCTAGTGGGTCGTGTTCTCCGAACTTTTCCGAGAGAGGGTATTCCAGATCATCCCGTGAAGTTTGAAAGAAGCTAGATAGATTGAAAAAAGGCTAAAAAGCGCAAATAAACCATTGAAAAATTAAACACGTTGTGAAAATACGTCGAAGCATACAAATCCAAATTCTATGACTCATCATTGAGACAAATGCTACTTTTCTCTTTTATGTGAATAATAATAGCTTCAAGAAGTACTATGAAATTTTTTATTGCTTAATAAAACATTCCAGCTTTATCTCTTGTAAGAAAAAACCTCAACTCATTTGGTTAGGCTGGGTTAGAGATAAAGAATTTTCTTTTTGTTAAACGCCTTTGTGTACACCCTGTACAAAGGACTCACGCTCAAAAGCGATACAATTTTTGTCTAACATAAATGACTGTGAAAATTTTCTAGTTTTCTAATGCAGCTACAGTTATTTAAGCATTTACATAGCCATTTAACTCTTTCATAGCTATTTAAGTATCTGAATCACTATTTAAGTTTTCCATAGGTGTTTAAGTATTTACATCGCTATTTGTGTACACGCATAGGTATTTAATTTTTTTCAGAACTATTTAACTGTCGACATGGCTACTTAAATTGTGGTGTAGCTATTCGAACGGTTCTGTGGTGTCTATTTGAGATGGGAGTTTTTTAAATATCAGCATGGTTAGTTGTTCAAATCGAAGCAGTATTTTAATGATTAGCAGTAGTAGTAAATAAGTTGATATTGCCGTTGAACTGAGCGTGAAGCATTTTGTCTATGTTACTTATCTGTTCGAGCAGGGATGTGGAGAAACAAACCAAACGTTAGGATAGTTGCACGTGGTTTTTCAACCTTTTTCAGCTGCAGTATTCGTAGATGTACAGCAGTATTCTAGAAAGGTTGATAATTTGTCGAAATTGATCGTATTTATCTGTTTATGTTGAGGATTGTGAGGAAGAAATTCTGCAGCTACTGCATTAGTTAAAGATATTAAATATCATTTTTATTACAATTATATCTATTAGAATAAGATCTCATTGTTTATTATGAGTACATTTCGCAGATTTGATTCTTATATATAGAGCAGGAATTTTTTTTTGTTACGCTGTCATGCTATGCTGTAGGATATCTTATGTATAGTATTCGAATTCATAGCGATGAAAGATTTCAATAGCTATCTAAATACTTAAATAGCTGTGAAAAACTTAAATAGTTATGCAAGTAGTTAAACAGCTATGAAGAAATTAAATAGCTATGTAAATACTTAAATAGTTAAATGTTTATTTAAAAAGTATATCTTTTGAGAAGCTACAATACAAAAAAGTACATCAAGTGCAGAAATCTGCTTTTCCCTCTTGAATAAATGTGAATCATTGAATGCTCCGGAAAAAAAGCGTGAAAATATTTTTCCTCAGCAACAGTACATCTATCTGTGCAATATAATCATGAGACTAATATTCTTGACATGGTTTCTATCATAAAAACAGTAGAATCTGAGCCAACAATGTACATATTAATGGAATAGATCATATTAATTGAGGGATAGCGTACTATAAACGATTAGGTGTTACATTTAAAAAACTCCTATTCGAAGAGGAATGGTTGCATTTACAGCGTCTAGTAGTACGCTTTTCAGTGGTTTCGACTAGAAATATGGTTAGCGAACCAAAAATTATTAGTTTTACTTCAAACACAATTTTTATAAAAAATCAAGATCTCCGGAAGGACAATAGTTACATGCACGTATACCGTTTCAGTAAGTTATAATTTTTTACACTTAATTTACAATAAATATCAAAAATCAATAGTTTTGTAAAAATGTTATTCAAAATTCCAAACTATAAGTCGTCATTATGCGGAATATTCCAGAGCTGGGCATTTCCATGGAAACAATTCAATTTGGGACACCTAAGACTGTCCACGTAATTTGTGAATTAATTCACAAATTACGTGGACAGTTTTAGGGGTCCCAAATTGAATTGTTTCCATAGAAATGCCCAGCTCTGGAATATTCTATAACTATTAATGATCAAATTTATTTTAGCATATTTTGAATAATAGGCTTGTACAATTGATTACCTATAACTTGTTGATTGATTTTTTATCTATATTTCTAGATATCAAAAGTTTAACGTGCGCAATTCAAACGGAATAAAAGAATGAAAATCAATGTTTTTTCAGCTATATGCTTACTGCTTGCAGTAATACAAATATCACAATGTGTAGTGGTTATTGGAATAAAAGATCAAATCATTGATGAGAAAAATTTGGCGTTAGGATTAAAAGAAATTATAGATCCAACGCAAAATAATGGAACAATACTCGTACGACACAAACGTGGTCAATGTTGTAGGGCGAATGATTTCAGATGCTGCTGCAAGGTACATGGTTATGAATGTGTTGTCAAAACACTCAGTGGTGGGCACCCATGCTACTTAATAAACGGGCCTTGGGATTGTGAGGGATGCTCTCGTGGTTGGAGATGTTAAAGACTATGGCGATGCAATAAGACTAAACACTAAGATTTCTTAAAACTCTTATTATATCTTACTTTCCCATTTGAATAAAGAACTCTTCGAAAAAATATCTTTATGAAGATGTGCCCTCGTGGAGGGTGTAGATGTGAGTGTGATTATGAGTTAAATGCGGATTGACCATGACAAAGTGGAAGACTAGCTATTGCTATCATGGTTCATTCTCAGCTAAGCAACTCTCCAGACGGCTTTGAGTGTTGAACTTGTTCAGATGATCCAATAGTTCATAAATAAAGTTCAAATCTAATCGTTATCTAAAAATATTCAAAATATTTTCTAGGAATTCTCGATAGGTATGGTAACCATAATGCAATAGCGAGTCTGCGTAGCATTATGATGACTGTGTTACGTATTATAAAAGGAAGCCCATGGTTTTCACAGGATTAAAACAAATTACAATTTAGCTTTCATTGAATACATGGAAAGTTTTATGATAATTGTATGTAGATTTATTTATTTTTTTTACAGAAGTCGGTTTGTTTTTTCAAAAGTATAACTTTTTTATAGCAATGCGTCCTTTTTTAATGGATTTTCTTTATATGGGTTTTTGGGTTCCGTGAGTTCGTGCGTTTTTCGACGAATGGTTTCGTTCATTATATTTGGATTGTTCCGATTCCCAATGATTAGTTGATTTTGCATAATCCATGACTTTTTGAATTATTTATTCCATAGATTATGAATCTCTTGTTTGTGAGCTTCTCGACGTTTCTCGTGTTTATAGCGTACAGTCACATTATTATTGATATTTGATTTTTTGTTCACGATTGTTGTTACTTCGATGCTGTTTACGTTATGTGCTGATGTAGCCGATTCATGATCTGATAATCGGGTAATCTTGATTTTTCGAGTAAATTAGTCCGGAGGAAGTTGAATTTATGTTCGTCATTGATTATTGGCACGATGAATGTTGATGATTTGTCGCATGCAAAGTATTTTTTGAATTGTCTGTGTACGTTTCTTCGGGGATATCTTTTCATTAGGAAATAGAAATAGTGAATATATAAGAGAGAGTCCATGAGATCATCCAGGATCGCTCCAGTATATGAAACACTCGATAAAATTTTCTTTTTCGCTTTTTTTTGCTCATTTAACGCCTCAACGTTTAAAACTACTAACTCTAAAATTTTAAGCTTTAAAATCCTTCCCATGAAAAGTTGGTCAATATCGACTTTTCGCACTATCGGACCTTTTTATGAAAAAATAAGAAAAAAAATATTCTATAAAAGATGTATTAGCTTCCATTTCAGCAAATCATTGACATTTTTCGTGGTTAGATATGAAAAGATAGAGAAATGAAAACTGAATAAAATGAGCTAGATTTATATCATATAATGGCTAATAATTTCAGTTTTATAGAATGAATACAAGTCAAGCGGTAGTTCTTTTGACTAGTTCAAAAAACCATTGTAACTCGTATTGTGCTTCAAAATTAAGAGACTCCAGACTGAATTTTATATATGTTGTGCAGTTATTCATTCTCTACAAAATGATAAAAAAATGTTCGAAAAAAAGTATAGACTCGATTCCAAAACCGGTTAATACTGGCTAATTTTTTCTAGTTTTCCAGGTTTTTTCAATAGAAAATTAATATTTTTAGATTCTTTTTATCTTAGAGTAATGCTAGAAGAAAATAAATATAATATTGGGAATCAGGGTGAAAAATTCTACCCAATCATGTACATTTCAGCTGGGGTGTGAGTATAGGTGAGTGTGGATGGGATGGGTGTTAGTGTGGACGGGGTGTGTGCGGGTATGAGTGAGGTGGATATGGATGATGAGTATGAGCGGTGTGGGTGATGTGGGTGTGGGTTTGGGCTAAGGCAGAGATTCACAGACCAACACCACCCACCGACACCCACACCCTAGTATTGCAAGAAAAAAGTCTGTCGAAAATCTGACACCAGTTATTTCAGGTTGCTAAGATCTGTAATGGATAGTTGTTTGTAACGGAGGTGTGTACAACGGGAAGAAAGGAACCACGAAGACTTGACTTTAAACTTACATTTACTATTTTCTTCGAATAATATATGTAAGTTCCAGAAACTGTTGCTATGGAAAGAGGATTTCGACACAGATTAACAGCAAAATGTATGACTTACATCGAAGTTTCTCCTAAAATTATATCTGAATATCAAATAATCAAAAAAACAAGAGGCATTATGGTCGCATATATATACATTAGTTTGAATTGTAAAACATTTTGTATAAATGAAATTAAAAGTAAATCTAAATGTCAGATTCTAGAAAAAAGTTTGCATTGCAGAAGAAAATAGAAAATACGCAGCTTTAGCAATGTGCATAGTTTCTATTGATAGGAATCTACCGAAATCGAATCTCTTGATGTCGGAGTCTTTATTAATCTTATTTTTTATGCATAAGTAGACATGCTATCATCATAGAAAATTTATTGTTCGAGATGTAAATCAATGGAAAACAGATCGACCTATATATCTCAGATACAAATCAATCTGCTAGTCTCAACTCTTGCTTTTCAGCAACCGATTAAAGTCGAAAATAAAATAAAATATAATATATGAATGTGCTTGAATTGAATTAATTAAACGAAATGTAGAGATTTATTTCGCCGACGCGTTTCGTATCTTTTAGAAGATATCACTTTTCAGCGCTTCAAGTTGAGATATGCATATGAATATCTACAATAGAATAAAAATCTGGAATATTACCTTGTAGGAAAGAAGATTAAAGTAGTTCGAGTCACATTCTTCTTTTTTAATGATTAAGAATCGCATATATAGGGTGGGGTCTGTGGGTGTGGGTGTGGGTGTGCATGTGAGTGTGGGTCTGGGTGTAGGTGTAGGTGTGGGTGTGCATGTGAGTGTGGGTCTGGGTGTAGGTGTAGGTGTGTGGGTGTAGGTGTGGGTGAGGGTGTGGGTGTTGGTGTAGGTGTTGGTGTGGGTGTGGTGTGATTATGGTTGTTAAGATTTCAATTCTATTCTGCCCAGATTCCACACCCCACACCCACACCACACCGACACTCACACCTACACCCACACTCCGACCCACGTCCACACCCACACTCACACCCACACCCTCACCCCACCTCCACAGCCGCCCATTGTAGGGACAAATGTTATTGTTTTCTTGTTATCAGAAGATTGGAATTGTGTAGGTGAAATTCTTTGTTTTCTTTTGTACTTTCATTTTATGATATTCGGATACATAAAGAAAGATAACATTTTTTCGCTGAAGAGGAAGATACATATCTAAAATTGTTGCACGTTAGTACACTTTTTTGTTTTACTGATAAGGAATGTGTATATTGAGGCTTTCTTTACTTATAGTTTTTGTTGGATGTCTCTATTAAAATACCCAAACCAGTCTATCTTCTTTCTATACTATACATTCAATATTTCTACGATTCAATCTAATTGCTCTCACTGATGAATAAAAATACAAAAAGAACTGTTTAGTCAATAAACAATCGGTAATTAGTTTTGTACATTTTTTTTGGATAAGTAACATTGCCTTGAGTTAATTTTGAAATTCATTTGGCATAATATTATTGTATCGTTTTCTCGAGATTTTTAATAGTCTCATTACATTATGAATTGTACAGTTTTATTCTATCAGTTATAGTCATATTCGATTGATGCTAATGAGTATTGGTAGTCATTCTCCGACTCATCTTTCAATTTAATATTTTATCATGATAAGGATATACTTTAGCACTTAATGATTTTCTTTACTTATTTTTAACTCATATCATTATCAGTGTAATAATCGTGGTATTAAGTTTACAATCACTATTTTCAAAGAAATCATCAATTTTATTCTGGTTTTAACGGAATTCTAGATTTCGGTAACTGCCTTCAAATAGTAATCACTGTTTTTTTTTCGAATAATATAATTTATTATAAATGAAACTATTGATACCGATTTGTTTTTGTTTGTTTTTTTGTAATACAATGCTAAATTTTGTTTCATTACTTCTCTTTATTTTAAATGATGAAGAGTCATTTATATAATTATCGAGAACGACTACTAATTCCATTTTCTCTCTCATCGAATGATAAAGATGTCAATGAGAGAAATCATCTATTAATTCGAGTTGACAAAAGGATAATGTCTCGATTTGTTGCCTTCAGTACTTCAGCACTTTTCAGTATCGTTGAGTACATGGTTCCTACACTTACCTACTTGTTGCATGATTAAATAGATCGATCATTTTATTATTCATCTTGTACTCGATTTCTAAGATCATTTAACACAATTTATTCTCTCTGTGTTGCTTTCTATATTTCAGATATATAAGAAATCACGATGATTTCCTATTTTTCATTGCTTATATTATTTACCATGTGTTGGTAGTACACAGTTTTTCTTCCCATTGGCACGCAAGGTAGACCATTAGCACTCATTCCATCTGGTCAACAAAGCTCGACGAGCATGTATGGAATGATTTTCAACAAAAAATGGTGGATTGATCATATAAGTAACCAAACAAATTATCAACAAAAATGACGTCGAAAACGCGAAGAGGACGATACAACAAATATAAAAGCGATCTTGGCCACGATCAATAATCATCAAACAAAGATTGATGATCACCGAATACAGATCAATAACATTATTAACGGTTCCCATAATCCAAAAACAATTGAAAAAGCTTTTTCTAATCATTATTCGAATACAGGTCCGAAATGGACCAGTTGGCGAGATATTGCTATTCTATTACTATTACTTTTTCTCATCTGCCTAAATCTCTATTTCTGTATTGTTTATATCAAGCTAAAACCTTGGGATTATTTGGTCTCGACAATTGTTAAACGTCATGAAAAACGCCAGACAAAACAACAACAGATTCAATGGACATCGTCTCGACAACCAATGCCGGTGAATATTGCGAATATTTCATATCCAAAACTACCACAACCAGAAACAACAATTTCAAAATATCTTCACAAGCCTCTGGAAGAACATTATGCAGCATTTCATTAAAATGGTTCCATATCTAACTGACCAAAAAAAAAGATAATCTACTCGAATATTAAATTTTTTTAAATTCATTTGCTTGTCTTCAGCTTTCTATTTCGGTAGATAGAATTCCAATTTCATCTATTTCCTAATTTCTCCATAGTGCATGCGAATCGATGAACTAGAGACTACTTCATAGTGAAATTTCAGCTGAACAGCAAGTTAAAATAATTATATCTTTTCTATTCTAGATACAAATAGCCCTGAAGAGTACTACCTATTCAAAGGTACGAAACGCGTCGGCAAATTAAACTCTGCATTTATTTAATGATTTTTTTATACAAAGCACAATAACTTATTATTTTAACACATTCATTTAACTTCGACAAAACAATCGATTGCTGAAAAGCAAGAGTTGAGAAGAGCAGATTGACTATATCTCTCTTTCAACATAGATAGATCAGCCTGTTTTTTTATTTAACTAATAAGCCACGCGAATTCATCCACCCTGATACGCTTTGGCGCAAATTTACTAACGAAATCAAGTACCTATCCAGTAAAACCCAAGCCACAACACTCAAATTCCTTCAACCTTCATCCAAATCTATACAAATCTCATATTTGGACTTGGCAGCAAGTTGGCTTAGTAAGCCCCTACATATAACGGACGAGCTATATTGTAGCATGATTTTCAACTCTATAAAAGGAGACACTCTGTAAACCATTACTCAATTGAACACAGAGTCTATCGATTTTTAATCATATTAATGAAAATAGTCTAAAAAATCTTTGAAAAATCCTAGGAAAATCCATCATGCGAATGGCGTTCTACTTAATGCATTGAAATCCCAGAGAAGCGGAGTGGTCTCAAAAATGCTAAGGAATTCATAATAGGTCCTTCAGCCCTTGTTTCTTGTGTAAGGGATACGAGCCCGTTCCAACAAATTTCCGGCAGGAAACGCGGAATTTCCTCGGAGTTTTCAGTGGCGGAAAAGTTTTGGAAAAAAACGGTTCCGGGTACGGATGCGTTCCGGCAGAAATACGGCTTCCATCTTCGTCGTATATTTTCGACCGATTCTGATGAAATCCGGGAAGGAAATAGCAGGATATTTCGAAAAAATTTGCCGTTTTCTGCAGGATCCTGCGGAATCCGGTGTCGCGGATCATCGACCTGGGATTATGTGCAAAACGTCTGTTGTCGTAAGAAAAGCCTATGATTTCACATAAAAAATATACGTCATGCTTTTTCCAAGATCATCAATAGAAAGAGCGTCAAATTCTGCACAAGATAGACTATTTTTTCGTTTTCGTAAGTGAGTTACAAAATGTTTGAAAACATCGTCTCATAAAGTAGGCAAGGCAATGTACAGTGAACAGCCAGGACATAAAACAGATTCTCAGTATTTTTAATAAAACTTTTCTGAGCAAAGCTTTTTAGTCACAAATAAATATGCATTTTGTAGCGCGCTTCTTACGCTTTCATATAAGATACGGCTCATCTTTTATGCATGTGATACCAGCAGTGGACCATTGGGCCAGTCCATGGCGGAAGTTGTTCCACTTTATGGGGAAATGCTTCACCCCACCTAAAGTCACACATACCAAGAAGAAATGGAAAGAAAGAATAAAAAATATATATACTTAAGTATATACATATAACCTATTATAAGATATTGCACATATACTCGAATATAGAGAGAAATGGTTTTTCTTTCACCGGGAAATGATTCTTCTTCCAAAGCGAAATGCGTAGACCGTATACCTTTGTCCACAAAGTAATCGATCTCCTGGAAGAACCATAATGGTAGCACTATTTTTTAGAATTTTCTAGCACTAGTTCCATGTTTAAATTCAAGTAAATAAATTTTGTTTAGTTGTTAATATTCAGTTGGATAATCGAGAAGGACATTATTTATCGCATCTACCTTCGAATGATAACCAATAATTACCACTGTTCATTTGCTCTGTCTAACTTAACGTGCAACTTTCACGTAATCATTCTCAACTCAAACAGAAACAATACGATTGAATTTCCAATTAGTCGAACATCCTCTGCATAATTATTTTCTTATATTGTGATGAAATTCTGTTTTCCAGATCGAATACTTTAGTGCACTCTATGAATCCAACGAACGAATTCGCAGCAATCTCAAAGTGAGCTGCATGCTACAACTAAAAACAGAAATGTACATTTCTCAAAAATCAGCACATTATATTCGGCATTTTACATAACACTACCAACTTCATGCACATGCCATCGTGTTGGCTATTATAAATCACGTCGATGCAACATGTCCTTACACATATGTCCACCGTCCTTCACAATTTCTACCAACACGCAACTTACACAATCTCATAGTGAAGCGACTCTTCTTCGAAAATTAGCATTTCTAATGGGAAACAACCACATCTACTTAAAGCATCCGTTAATATGCTAAAAAAAACCTTTCTCTCTATCTGCTTTCAACTTCTGCTTGTGAATGGGGATATGAATGAAGGATTTCTCCTCAAGAATTAACCATTTCTAATAAAAAAAATCCATTTCTGGTAGAAACATCCCTTAAGATGAAAAAATAAAATCATCCATTTCTCTCTATCTCTTTTCGACTTCTCCTTATGAATGGAAATATGGATTAAGCATTTCTCCTCAAGAATTAACCATTTCTAATAGAAAAAAGCGTTTCCTTCTGACTTGATGTGGTTTGAGTATTTCTGCTTGAAGTGGAACAGTTTCTCTTTGAGAAGGGGAAATGGTTCAGCCCTCTGTGATACGACTGAGGAAATCAGAGTTCAAGTAAAAAACAATTTACCGCCTGGTTCTTCACTATACGTCAGCTTGTTCACTTTATGTGACCATGTTTTCAAACATTTTGTAATTCACTCACGAAAACGAAAAAATAGTCTATCTTGTGCAGAATTTGACGCATTTTCTATTAATGATCTTGGAAAAAGAATTATGTCCATTTTTTATGTGGAATCAGAGGCTTTTCTTACGAAGAGAGACATTTTTCACACAATCTCTAGAAAAAAGATATCTCGAATATCTTTTCAAAGCTACTAAGAGCTCGAAAGTCTTTTATCAAAACATATATAGTCTATGTAACTTGATTATCTATTTAATGGTATTCCTTAGATTTAATTTCGTTACATTGAAGAAGCGAAAATTTATTTTTCTCAAACTGCATAACGATAGTTTTGAGATATAACCTTTCTATCATTGAATTTCTTCAACGGTAGGAAAGTTAAATTTGTCTTCGTCAATGTATTTGTTTTTGCAGCATGTAGCTGAGTGTCTCCTCTTTCGAATGGATCCTCAAAAGAATAATGTCAACTGGTAAAGTTAGCATTAATTCAATATTTTTATATTTGGAGGGACGGGCGAGGGTCTTATAATTATGAGACCGGGAGTACTCAAAAGTGTTTGAGTTTATTCATTAATGCTGATTAATCGAATTCAAACCAATATGGCACCTGATAGACTGGTACTATGTGTTCATGGATATGATATTAGAGTGAGAATGACACTTTCTTTAGTTGAAGAAATCTTTATTGTTCTCAAAACTCAAGGTGAGGGTCTTATAATTTTGAGACATACTATATAAAGTAACAGTAACATTAGTCACAAAGCTACAAAAACAGTTCTTTTAATTTAGGAGAGTGAGCAGTAGGAAAAAAATATGAAAATAAAGAGATAACTGCTGCAAAAAGCATATTTTTTTTATATATTTATTTCGAACAGAAATAAAAAGGATTCAAGCTTTCGTGTTACATTCAGTGACACATCATCAGGAATGATAATAGGAAATCATTCATTCTATTTATATAGCAAGAAGAAAGAGAAAAGAACAATATCAAACGAATATTTTTTCAATATATAAGAAAAAGAACAATTCATACAATCAAATAGTCAATGTCGGTAATAACGGTCAAACAGAGCCACATGTTCTTCGACACGAAATATTTCTTTTTTATTTCACATTGAAAAGAAGCATTATGTTAAGAATAAATAGTTAATCAAAACGCATTTTATATTCTACACTAACATTTTCTTTTCATCTATCGATTCTTTATATTAGACTGGTTTTCTTTATTAAAGTTATAGAAAAATTTTTAACTGAAGAGTTGAAACATGTGAATGACTTATATAAATTGATTTAAAAAACACAAGGAAAAAATGTATCATTTTGAATTACATTCAACTTTTATTATTAAACACAAATATTTATATTAATTTCAATTGATTTTATAAAAATCAAATATATATGAGTTCTAATGAATGTTATAGAAATCAACTATTATTTATATTACTCTCATTTGACATTATAAAATTCAAATGTTTATATTTCTGCCATTTTTATATTTCAATAACACATATCTATAGTAATACTATCAATACTATAAAAATCAAATGGTTATATGAATTCAAAATGATATCTGTATAATTCAAAATATTTTTATTAATTTCAATTGATATTATAAAAGCTAAGTATCTATATTAATTGAAATTAATATAAATAAAATAAAACTTTTATATTAATTCGAATTCATATTATAAAAAAACGCATTTACACTAATTCCAATGGATATTAGAACAATCAAACATTCATATTAATTCTGCTTAATATCTGAAAATCCAATATTTATATCCATTTGAATAGATATTTTAAAAAATGAAATACTTACACTAAATCGTCAAAAGTTAGATATTTATATCAATTGGAATTTATATAAAAATAAAACATGTATATTACTTCTGATCAATATTATAATAGAAATACAATATTTACAATAATTTCAATTGATATTAAGAAAGTTAGATATCTATATTAATTATAATTTATATTATAAAAATGTAATATTTATATGAATGTAAATGAGTATTTCGAAAATAAAATATTTATATCAATTCCAGGTCATATTCTCAAAAGGTAAATGCTTATTTTTTATTTCAATTCATATTTCTAAAATCAAATACTTATAATAATTCAAAAGAATATTATAAAAATAAAATATCTATATTAATTTCAAGTGATACTGTAAGTGACAGGCGCTTATTTTAGATGAAAGTAATGTGGGAAATGATGAAATGTTGATTAGTGAATGTTGATGTCTATTGTCAATTAATATAATTTTTCTTCCATGTGAAAGTAGTTCATTAAATTTACCTTCACTTAAGCCATATTTAAAAAATAAATCGACATGACAATGACCATCATATAATGGTAAGGTGAGCGGCATATGGTATTTATTTTTACATCGACAAATGCCGTAAAGACTATTTTCACAAATAGCAGTCATTTGTATGATACGAGCTTCAAGTATGACGCCAATTCGATGAATTGAAAAAAAAATCAACTGTTATATTGCTTCATTCAAACATACACAACACTTCTTTATATCCAACAGGTAATAAATTGATGTTCATCATTACTCATTCTTTATCTGTCTACCCAACATTGTCAGTATCACAACTACACAACAAATTGATGACTCATCAAAAGTACGTCAATTTCATCCACCTTCCAATTAACACCCATACTAATAATCGTGAAAAATAATTAATTGATAAGTACTCAGATCGACATTGGAAATACAACGTTAAATACATTTTAACGTTCAATCATATAAATCATACCTCTCAATACTCCACCTCAACCATTTCATTCGTGAGACACAAACGCCTGTCACTTATAAAATCACTTCAAACTAATACAGATATTTTACTTTTATAATGTTCCTTTGAGTTATTATAACTGTCTGATTTTAGAAACATGAATTGAATTCAAAAATTAACGTTTACTTTTAAAAATATCATTTGCAATTGATATAAATATTTCATATTTTCAACATTCATTTACATTCATATAAATACTACATTTCTATAATATAAAATATAACTAACATAGATATTTAATTTACTCGTTTCATATTCATTTCCTTTTTTTTTTTTTTTCCACTCTATTCTTCTTGTTCTCTACATAGCTCCTTTCAACGTATATCATATAACTTCATCAAATAATAATACTACACCGATATGAACATACATAGTTTCATATATTAATACATATATTCCAATAATTTATTATTTATTTAATTTCTTCTTCCTACTCATATATTTAAACACATATTCCTATAATTTATTGAAGATTCAGATTCTATATAGTTCAACTGTTTTCCTGATCTTACACCTATATTTAGATCTATTTTCATATAATTCTTTTTTATTATTTAATTTCTTGATTTCATTCATACTTTCTTTATCCTACTCCTTAGTTATACACAAAGTCTTATAATTCATTGAAAATTTAGATCCTATACTTACACTTATACATATTAATTAATTCAACTGTCTCCTAGATCTTACGCCTACATTTATACATATCTTTATATAATTATTTCATTATTTAATTCCTTTACCCTACACTTATATTTAGACATATTTTCATATAATTCGTCCATCATTTAGTTTCTTGATCTGACTCATATTTTCTTGACTCTACTAATACTCCTATTATCTTCATTCCACTCATAAAATTAGTACACATGGTCCTACAATTTGTTTAAGATTAATAAAAAAAAAAAATTATTGCATATCTATTACACATATACTTATACATGTTTTCATACTATACTTATTGATTACTTATTTTCTTGATTCTACCTATATACTTATACATATAGTTTTACTGTTTATCTAATATTTATTATTTATATCTTGCTCATATGTTGATACATACATGAATAAAATTTACTTGATATTTACTATTTGATTTTAAATCTATACCTATACACAGATTCATATAATATATTTATTTTATATTACTCATTTGCTGAATCTGATAATGATATTTACAGTGATAATAGTATAGTTTACTCAATATCGATCATCCTGATCTTACTCATATATTTATGCAAAAACTATATCACCCATATACTTATATGTATTATTAATATACCTTATTTATTATCTAAGGTTTACTTATGTATTTACACACACAGTGTTATTATTTGTTTAACTTTAGTATTGAGACATTACTTGTATATTGATACATATATCATTAGAATTCATCGTTACTACTCAGATTCTTGATTGTACATCCGAATTTATATATATATCCTTACAATCTATTTAATATCGATTACTGAGATATTATTCATATATTTATACACATAATCTTATTTATTATGGATTTGTTATCTTAGTTTTACTCTTATATCTATGCACACATTATCACAGTTATTCAATATTCATCATTGTACCTACCTTTGAATGTGTAAATGAAAATCATAGATATAAAGGAATTCATCAAACCAATATGTGTACAAATATCGAAAGAGTTATTCCAAATACAATGTCATTGTATGCATCAAATATACAATTAGAAATTATTTTTAATATTCCATTACAAGATAATATCGATGAATATTAATGTCAATTTCATTTAACTAATGACAAAGAATTTTTCTTGTGTACAAATGCTCTTCCTCTTGATGATAAAACGTTAAAATGTTTACCTCCTATCCTAAATGATGTAAATCAAACTGTTTACAATGTTGTTTTATCAGTATATCATTTATGAACAAATTTAACATTTGGATATTATGATTTAATACTTATTAACTGTTCGAATTTTCTTTCAGGTTCATCTTGTAATACATATTCTAATCAATTTATATGGAATCTTCAAACAGTAAATTGTATATCACATGAATATAAAAGGTCTTTATTAATTAATCATAAACGTCTAATAAAAAATTCTCATCAATGTCCTCATATGTATTTACAACAATCAATAAATCGTCTTGCTCATAATAATAATAAAACATTAACAATACATATTAAATAATGTAATGAAAACATGAATATTAA
>CAJNSZ010001694.1:0-22533 GCA_905329745.1 Rotaria sp. Silwood2
ATTCGATCTTTTCTGAAAAGAAGCTGCAATAAAAAGTAGTCTACTGTGTAGAGCACAATTTACTCTTCAGAATGGTGTGTCAAAAAGAAAATTTTACCTTAAAATTGGCGCGCACTGAATTATGAACAACAAGTGGTTGATCAATTTTGGAACAATGAAAAAAGGCATTTCGTAATTATGTTGCTAATAAATGCTGAATACATCAATAGATTGACTTCAAATTTTGTATACGTAGACTGCAGACCATGAACTATTATGTGACAAAAACCAGACGGTTCTGGCTTATTTAGCGTCTGAGGTATGAACAAAACAAAAAAGTTCATTATGGTGGTTGATCAATTTTAGTACCCACTGTATATACATATAGTTTTCCCCGTTAGTTTTGTTATACGTTAATTGTTATGCGATTAAAGTTGTTATTCCTTCTCGTTTCTTTGATATAATAAAATCGATCTCACGTTCAGTATAACAAAACTTACAATTGTAAAGATGTTCTATTTCTTCGGAAGCAAGCCAGAAACCCGAGCTTTTTTGCCAAAGACAGAGTTCACTAAGGGCTACAAGATGCACGAAATCCCGACTGAAAAATGTTCTGACACCTGGAAATGTTCCCTAGTGTGATATTGTGTCTGCAGCTTTCTTTTTTCATACGAGTTCAGTAGAAACAAAAACAGAATTATTCTCGAAAAAGTCTGGCCAAACGTGCCATCTAAACGAAATAAGTTCACAGAAGAGAGTTGAAATAAAAAATGATACGCGAGTGTCTGATGCGTGAGGTAACTAGTCGACTTTGAAAATAGGTCTTTATTTCAATAATAACTGTAAAATTATGATAATTAATACTCAAAAATGCTCTCATGATTCTCTAAAAAATTTTGCATCAAAAGCCAAAAACTTGGCGCTTTTATTTTATACAGTAAGTCTCTGCGAACCTTTTTTCGTTACAAAGCCTTTTACTTCGTCTTTTGTAAGGGTTAATATTATGGGAAGAAAGTCATGACTAATTCTTACCTTCTCTCAGTGATCAGGACATACTTGACTTTATTCATTTTTAACGTATTTGGAAACTGTTATCTGTCTGTTTGCACGACGTTTATTTTGTAACATATCTAGAATTCAAACGAACGAGTTAATATTTGGATAAAATGGTTTTGGAACAATTGTTTCGTGGATAGTTTTCAATCTAAATGAACAATAGGATATGAAACTGAAACTAATGAACTAAAGTCAACAAGGAAACCAATGAGAAAGTACTATACAGAAGGTGGATGATCATTGATCACTCGGCGGAATCACATAGTTTTTGTTGGAGCTGTTTGGTCAATTTATCCGTGGACAAACACTGAAGAAATTAGAAAAGCTGATGCAGACTTTTCTTTTCACTAGCCGATACTCAAGAGACGGATAAGATCATGTTCCAACAACCAGTCGAATATCTTTTATACGTGAGTTGTTGTAAATATAGTACCAGTTCCATAATCAACGAAATTCATGTTGGTATAGTTTTGTTGGTGCACTTTCGCAGTGAGTGTACGATCAATTTGTCTCTGCTTCACGGTTTCTTCTTCGGAACATATGGTGCCAACTCATGAGGATCATATATATGGTTTGTCAACGTGCTTTTTTCTTTTCTGGTGGGTTGATTGAGAAGTTTTGAAGGTAAAAGTAAGTGAGAGCCACCATGGCCGGCTTTGTCCTTGCTGAAGAGGCTCATCAGAAAGTCTAAGTTTCGTTTGGATTCAAGTTCTCGAAAGAACTAAACCCGAAATAATCTACACTATTCCCATTTAGTGCAGGGTGTAGATAAGGCGAGGATCGACTCACACTCACCCGTCTCCTCCGCTCACTGCATATGCCTGACAGACAGACAAAATGGATAAAACTTCCGACTGTGATACTGATTGATGTGGCTAGAGTTTTGATTCATGAGTGGAATAGATCCATCGTGTTTTACATTTTAATCCTACAATGATTACGCTGAAAGCTTTCTTCAAGAAGTGAATGGTGCACGTTTCGGGAAAATCCCGATCTGGACAATAACAATCGAACGAGATATTGAAAGAATACGAAAGGAGCCGTTCATTTTGGTTCATTCGTTAATTCAAGCAAAGAAATGTTTGCTGTATTTTTTTTTAAAAGATAATTATTTGGACACTATGTATTAAGTTACATTTCACATATGTTACATGAAGAAGAACATTTTGTTTTGTTCGCCACATAATTCAAATCGATCTTAAATCACAACACAATCAATAGAACGAAAAATGAGTCTGATTACTAATTGAATTAGGAACGAATTGCTTCCCCTGAATGATTATATAACTCATAATGGGTTAACAGGAAAACGAGGAAATCGGACATTTTAGACTTTCAATTTTTTAGACTTAAGTGGGCCTTTTCGGACTTGATAGGGACATTTTTCGGCGTAAGTCCGCTGTAGGTGTACATGTTAGTGTGGATGGATTTGGATGAGTTTTCCACTAATCCGTATCAACACTCACACTCATACTATCACTGAGAACTAATATTGAGTGTCAAAAATTTTCCAAAATCTAGCATTATTTTCATGCTGTGGCAACGACGACTTGTATTTTTAGTTGCTATTTACGGCAACGATGGAAGTGCTGCTAGATTATTAAAGCATCTGCATTGGTGACTTAGCCGCTCGGCTTACATCATTGATCATGAATGAAAGCATGGTCATTAGAAAATGGTTGATCGTATTATTTCTGATGTGTTACTTTGTAAAAACTGGCAATGCGATTTAGATTTCAATTTGTCCTGGTGAAAAAGCAATAATAAACTCAAATTTAAAAAATAACGGATATTTATTAATGATAACTTTCCTTGATATTTCTCATTTACCTCATGAAATGAGATTAATAAATAATTTGTTTTCACGACTGGCAGCTCCTCACATTCTTGCAGTTCATTCACTTTTCATTCTTTCTTTTCTTTGTCTTCATTACTGAACACTGTTTTTGTTTCACAAAAAATAAAAAAATAAGAATGACATTAATATTATCTTTTCTCTTCATTATTGAAGACTGATTTTGTGTTAACGAATTTTGTGTACTAAAACTACTAAGTTTGTCCTATATTGTATACATATGTATGGTATGTAACTTGTATAGTTACAATAAAATCACAATGCTGACACCTTAATCCATGTGTTTGCCCCTCTGTTTCATCTATGTGTTCTATCACTCTTCAATATTTTTGTTGATTTATTTTCTCGTTGCTTTTATCCTGAAAGTCAAAACGAAATAGAAAGAATAATAGAAGAAGGCTTTGAATCTATTCAAGAGAAATGAAAATTCTTGCAAACAATCAACAATATATATTTGAAAGTCTCATATGACACGTGAGTCAAAAAAATAGCATATGCACAGTTACTTCAAAAACATTGTTTTGTCATTGCATTTGTCATATTGCACTTGTTTCATTTCTCTGTGTAAGAAAAAAAAATAACTGAAGCATGATGAAGGTCGATGACACATTGTCAATAAACACATCGACATAAAGAAAAATAAATTTCAACATGCATTCATGGTGACGAAATATACTACTCGAAAGCAAGCAACATTAATGTCTGATAAAGTTTCTCTGTCTCTTTTGGCATTACCTGTTGAACTTGTCTATCGCATTTTGGATAATCTTGATGAATTCACAATTTTATGTTCAGTTCGGAATGTTTCTACACGACTGAATGCAATCACAGACACATATCATCGATATCAGGTAAATTTCATCTTTATCATAGAGTTAGATTTCAATCATCTGTAAGACATCAGTCAGTTCAACAAATGACTGTTTTAATTATTTTACTTGTTGATTTCAGAATACTCAAAATTTGAGAAGAATATTTTGACTTTGATGAGCATTACTTGAAAGAATAGAACCAATTACATTATTCAAGCAAGTTTCCATGATTTTATTGAGTTTCTTATTTTTCTGGAAACCTTTTATTCAACAGAACATAAAGTTAGTATAATTTTAAAACTCATCAAACATTCCCGTATCGCGGTTACTTTTTCATATACTAATGGTAGGAAAGACTTTTTCAGATGCCTTGAATTGAAACTCATAGCATGCATCTAGTTGAACTTTATGAATTCTATATTTCTTGAATTTTGAAAATCTAAACATTCATTAAAGAAACGAAGGCCTCAAAATAAGTAAATATAATTATGAAAACTCTCAGAATCTAAGAAACCGTAAGAGGTGTCAGAGCTTTAGAAAGTTTAAGAACGCTCTGAGATCATTATAGCTATACAATCATCTAACTAATGCTAATAGGGTCTTTATAGTAAAAGGAAATGAATAAGAAGTGATTTTAGTATATCTTTATTCTGACACTAATTGTAATCTCTAGAAACAGTGAATAACATGTAAATTCTCAGAAATCGATTTTTTCTGAACCGATATTTAGTTAAGAGATGTGAGCGATTTTTTTGATCGATGGAACTTCAGTTGACGCTAAAAAGTTCTCTAGTTCATAACTCTTCTGATATAAAAAGGGATTTCTCAACTGAAGCAAATACAAGGCTTGCAAAATAATGAACTAAGTATTGTTAGGAGACCTCAAATGATTTAATCAAAAGCTTCGTCACCCATGTACATACCTTTTTATGCCGAAATGCATTTATTTTGCATTTGGGATTCGCGTAAATGATTACACTGTATCAATCTAATTATTGGATGATATGATTAATCAATATAGTATGCCAGTCTTTCTGTTACACCCTCGGTCGTATAATCTGTTGCATGTAATGTTTTACTCTCAATCTCATTCAAACAATGCATGATTTGTCAGATTTTCTGCAGTCATTCTCGTCCTCAAGATAGCTCATGTGGCTCTAAAAGTCCCATGTATTCGGAATACACTACATTCGACCATTGCTGATTAGTCATGCTGTGTATAGGTGATTCTGCAGATATATGCTGATTGCTCTTGTATTGTATGAGTCATGAACTAGTATCTGAGTAACAGTATGCTTGTAGAGTAGCACCAGGTAGATTCTTGTAAAAATAAGGATTACTCCTTTTTTTTTATTAACAAATATTTTACTTTTCTGGCTATGTAAAGTATATATTTGTCGTTTGTTGATTTTGAATCACACAGAGCTATAAAATAGAATATGAGAGAAACTATGTTATTTTCAAATCGATGATAACTCGATTATACTGATTTATTTATCATCCTAAACCATCATTTGCAGCTTAAAGAAGCTCCTTATATAATGTTATATTCTTTTTCTTTTTCTTTTTATCTGTACAAATCTCTCAATAAAAACGATGTTTAACGATATATTATTTATGAATTTTCATATTTTGTAATGTTTTCAAAGATAGTACAGAGGAGATAATTTTGTCTCAACGAATTGCTCTACAAAAGTTTTAACACTAGCGATGTAATCAGCCATATTCGAGTGTTTAATGACCACCATATCAGTTTCTGAAAGCACATTTAGGGTAATGAAGATTATTTCTTTGTTATGAAATAAAAGAGATGATAGCACATTTTCTATCGGAAAAAAAGTTAAGAAATAAAACTGTGCCAGTGTAGATCTGCTTCTCACTCACGCGCGCACTTCCATCATCAACATCACTTTGTTGATATTGGCAGCTGTTCTTCGTTATCATCAATCATTGAGGGGGATGACACACTTTGACGATACGATGGTTTGCTTCAAATTTCTCATAAAAGTTCATCACGGGCAATAGTAATATGATTAATGCTAACTTTTAACTGTTCAGGACTACCAATTCGTATAGTTTTTACACTTATCTTTGCTTCTAAATAGCAGATCAGTACAGAAATAAAATAAAAACTTAGTAAGAGGCGAGTTTACTCTCTTTCAAAAAAATGAAGTTATAAGTAGATTGTGGCTATTGACTGAGTCAAGAATATGAAAAATTATTTGAATTTTTTCAACTTTCTTTTTAAATGAATTTGATTGTTACTTTTCCCTTATGGTATTGTCTTTTATCTATCATTTTTAATTGTCAACTTAAGATCATGACATGAGCAAGAAAACCTAACTGCAAAACCTAAAGTTAATGCTTCTATACGTATATCAGAGCCATTATTTGATGTACGAGCTTCAATGTTTTTCTTTATTTTCAATGTTTCTATCTCGCTTAATGAAAATTGACCAATACGAGTAGCTATATAACTCCCAACAAAACGTCGAAGAAACGCCACGTAGAACTGTAAATAATAGAGTTTGTGGTAGAAATGTTCCGTAATACAGAAATGATGTTCTCTAGTCGAAGGCTTCCATGAATAGCAAGTATAATATCGGCGATTTCTCTCAATTGTTGTACAAGTTGTGTACGATAACTTGTTGAAAGCAATTCAATTTGATAACGTACAAGTTTTCGACCAGATGCACGTTATATAAACAAAACATGAACACTCACTAAAATAAAGAAATACTTAAAAATTTTATTTTGAGTGTACCGTAAAAAATACTAAGTTCAAAAACTCCATATTTCTTTTTCGTTTAAGTCGTTAAATAAACAACCATCTACATAGATGACTTGAATAACTATCCTATCAAGCTCGTCTTTGTATTTAGTTGGAATTAATAATGAATTATTTTTGACTAGTAATTGTGATGGGCATAAAAATACTCTCAAATTATGAACACTTCTTCGATATTGTCTAAGATTTGTATCCGGAGTACGATTAGATCTAAAAAAAATGAAAAAGACATATTATGAACTAAGGTGGAAGTGTACGAAGTAGAATTTTTCGTTTCAGAATCAGAATTAGACTGAAGAAAATTAATTCAAAGTTGAAAACTGTGAAACTAACATTTTCTCAGAGTATTTTGGATTTCGCCTCAAATACTGAAAATGAATAACAGTATCAATTCACTTATTTGTCGATTATCTCTCTACTTTATTAGAGAAATTCTTTTAATTCTACTAATAAAATGAATTGAACTGATACTCGACAATATTCAACAAAAACTAAAACGATTTTTATGAAAAAATGTGAAATTAAAGATATCCATCTCCCTCGTAGCATCTGTCGGAACGAAATGCTCAAATGATCAGCTATCGAGTTTATGACATGGATTATCACATAATAAACAATACCATTATGTCTGTAGACTTACCAGTCAGTTGAGAAAAGTAAAGAGAGCGAAATAGCCTTACTTTTTTAGAATCTAAGCGTAAATTACATTTAAGATTACGCTCAATAACAGCAACGTAGGTTAAAACCTTTTCTTTCTTCATCGTCATGTTTCGTTTTAACGTGTTTTCTTCATTTTCGATTTCGCTTTTATGACGTGTCGCTGAATCTGATTGTTGCCGTGGTTGATGTAACCATTGTTTCTTTTTCTGGATTATTGTTATATTCTATCATTGTGGTTTGTCCTTCATCTATCATCCATTGATTTAGAGTCAGAAACTAAATCTCGAAATGTACCTTTTCAAATTTTTTTGTCATCTTTTTTTGTTGAAGATAATAATAAATTGTTCTCTGAGTTATTGATGTTGATATCATACTTTTTCTTGGAATATTTCCTGTTTGTCTTGGAAACATTTGCAAGATTGACGATAGATCGCTTCTCAATCACTATTAATTTTATACGATTGCACTAGAATGATCTACGTAAGATTCGCTTAAGCATGACGAAAGAGCACATGATCAGGATTATATTACAACTCAAAAAAAAAACGCCCATATATCCTATCCTGTTCTCTTCACCAACATCTTTCTATTCTTGTCTGAAGCAATAAGGAAAAAAATGACAGTAGTCAGCCTAAAAAGAGTCGGCAAAAGTTGAAGATGATTGGTCGTTTAACAAAGTTCTGGACAAAGATAGAAAATACTAGCTAAAAGTAGATGATTATAAGTAACAAAACGTTAATCAGTAAAAAGATTAAATTGAGACCTATTACAGGTAACTCTATAAAATTATTGTCTGAACCATTTACATTGGATACAAGGAATCCTGGAAATAGTCCTATATTCAAGTATTTACAGTTTCCTTTCCTTTCCATAGGCAAAAGAATAGTGAAACTGTCATGATTAATCTACATCTCTCCTTTTCTAATAGGCACTTACCATTCTCGACCTTCATGGCAATGCCATCGGAAACCTAGGGGCTCAACATCTTGCCAATGCTCTTACAAAAAACACAGTAATACATTATTTACTAAATCTTTTTGCCTTGCCAATCGTCAATGCTCACAAAGACACTCACGACACTTCATCTTCAACATAGTCGAATCGGAAAGACAGGAACACAACATCTTGCCAATGCTCTCACAAAGAATACAGTTATACTTCATGTACTATTTATCTTCGTCCTGTCTATCTCAGTATTTCACGTAAACAATCACAACTATAAACCTTAGATCTAATGTAATTGAAGATCAAGGAATACAGCATCTTGCCAATATGCTCACAAAGAACACGGTAATACATTATTTATTACCTATCTTCATCTTAACAATCTCTAGTTTTCGTGTAGACACTCATATCCCTTGACCTTGGATATAATGGAATTCAAGACTTTGGGGCACAACATCTATTCAATGCTCTGACAAAGAACACGGTAACTCGTCATTAACTACTCACATTCGTCTTACAGATCTCCGCTTTTCACACAGACACTCACCATACTTAACATTTGTGGTAATGAAATCCAACACCAAGGAGCACAATATCTTGCCAGCGGTCTCATGAAGAACACGGTGATAGGCCGATGTACTATCCCTCTTCATCTTGTCTATCATAAATTTTCACACAGACTCTCACCACACTCGATCTTGGACATAATGGAATCGGAGATTCAGGGGCACAACACATTGCCGATGCTCTTACAAACAACATAGTATTATATAATTTACTACTCATCTTCGTCTTGTTAATCTCCACTTGCCACGTAGACACTCGTCACACTCAACCTTAGATATAATGAAATTGGAGTTGTAGGTGTACAACATCTAGCCAATGCTCTCATACACAACACGGTAATAGACTATTTACTAAACGTTTTCGTTTTGCCCATCTTCAGTTTTCATATAGACACTTACGACACTCGACCTGGGGGGCAATGAAATTCAAGACTCAGGGGCCCAATATGTTGCCGATGCTCTTACAAAGAACATCGTACTACATTATTTATTACAAATATCTTCGTTTAATGAATCTCTACTCTTCACATAGACACTCACGACACTCGATCTTGGATATAATCGAATGGAAGATTTAGGAGCGCAATATCTTGCCAATGCTCTTACAAAGAACATGGCAATAGACTATTTATTAAACACTTTCGTCTTATCAATTTTCAATTTTCACATAGACACTCACAACACTTCACCTTGAACACAACCAAATTGGAGAATCAGGGGCACAGCAAATTGCCAATATTCTGACCAACAACATGGTAATATACCATTTACTACCAACCTTTGCCCTGTTGATCTCCACTTTTCTCATAGATACTCACTAGAATCAATCTAAGCAAAAATGAAATTCAAGACAATGGTGTGCAACATCTTGCCAATGCTCTCACAAAAAACACGGTAATACAGCATCGATTACTTATTTTTGTCTTGCCACCCATTCAAAAGTATTCCTGAGAAAATCACGACTATTTTTTATTATCAATGTACGAGTTTCATTTTATTGCAGAATAATCCGATTAAAATTGATTAAAATTTCTAAATAGATTGAAAAATAATCTACTTTGCCGATTATTATTGATTATTTCAAATGTAGTTTCCTTTTTATCAAAAAGCTGACTATAGTGTTGCCAACCAATTATAAAGCAATTGGTGAATATCAGTAAGGCTATATAGAAGCGAATTATTCGAACAAGTACGAGATATGTTGTTGTATGTGTGGTACAGAAGAGCTTCATCCACAGTCACATCCTCCGGACCTGAACTGAGATCCAATCAGCAGGAAACTTTCAGAAAAGAGCCGATAGAGCACGAGTTAAAGAACAATCCAACAGGTTTCAAGAAGAACTAGCACGCAGATCTAGGATGTCTGTTTTCTTTCTATTGTTTGTTTGGATTACATATTATAGAGAGCCAGTATTCAGAACCATAAATGCCAGCTATAGATGATTCAAATAGTAAATGATTATGATTCCAGTCTTTTTTTTTGTTATATTACGTAATTAAGCTAAATTTTATAAAAATCAATTGGTTTCAATCGATTTTAATTGATTTCTGATGCTACTGCACTATTTTGATTTGGAGTACTTTATATAGTAGTACCAACTTACATTATTTGCCGGGCTTAAGCTTCATGACAATTTCATGGTTTCTAAATGCGAGCAATCCAAAAAAATTGTGAAAAACTGGAATTTTGCAATCGAGTCTTGAAAAAAGTGCTGGTATTCGATGTGTATGATTAAAATAAACCAACAACTAGCAACAGGTTGAAATCCATTAAAAAGTGATAATAAACTAAAATTGATTAACTAAGAGATGGCATAGAATTAGAAGAGATAATTTCGATATAAAAAGGAGACAGAGAACGTTGATTAAAATCAGATTTTCTCTGTTCGTTTTTTCATATGAGAAAGGCCTATATTTAATTTTGTTTTAACTTTTCGTCTACGAACGAGTACAACAATATTAAAAATCGACAAAATCGGGCTGAATTCAAACATGGAGGATTTTCAACATTACTATTGTGAAATAAAATCTAAATTTTGATCAACTAGACTTTGTATTCTTAATCAATTACAATTCTCCTGATTGATTAATGTTGACAATAATTTTGACTTTGTTGTGTTGTGATCAAATTATTAATTCCGATTATGCCCATAGAATTTTGAAATTTTAATTGCTTTTAATTGCAAAAAGTTTTTACTTGGCAATCGTCACTTTTCATGCAGACACTTACCACACTTGATCTTCGATCTAATCTTATTGAACAACAAGGAGCACAACATCTTGCCGTTGCTCTCACGAACAATAAGGTAATACAGCAATCAATAGCCATTTTTGCCTTAACAACCTTCATTTTTCACGTAGACACTTGCCATACTCGATCTTCGATCAAATATAATCGGATACCAAGGAGCACAGCATCTAGCCAATGCTCTCACAAACAGCAAGGTAATACTAGATCATTGACTACTTATTTTTGTCTTATCGATCTCCACTTTTGACACAGACACTTACCACGCTCAATCTTAGCGGCAATCAAATTCAAGACCCAGGAGCACAACATCTTGCCAATGCGCTCACATACAATAAGGTAATACATCATTTAGTACACATCTTTGTCTTGTCAACCTTCAGGTTTCGCAGACACTCACCATACTTGACCTTGGACATAACGGAATCGGAGATTCAGGAGCACAACATCTTGCCAATGCTCTCACAATCAACACGGTAATACACCATTTGCTAAACACCTTCGTCCTGTCAATTTTCACACAGACACTCGCCACACTCATTCTTCGTTCCAATCATATCGGAGAGCAAGCACGACGACAAATGATGGAACTTTTGAATGAAAACAAAAAGTTGAAAGTGTCGTGGGTGTAGCAGGTGATTTCACTTTGACACACTTGTTTATACATATTTTGATAGATCCTATCTGTTTATGTGAATACTTCGTGTTTTTTAGTAGAAAAGGGAATAATCCAGAAAATTGGAATAGGCATCATGACTGTTAGCTAAAGCAGTGTAAGTGTGGTTGAAAAGCAGACTTATATCCACTAATCCATCCATTTATGTCAATCTTCATGTCTCTTTCGATAACAGTTTTTGAGTGGCACTCAATATATTTCGAGCTATGAGCATCGTTGATTTATAGAAATCCTTTCAGTTCAGCATTGAGAGATTCGAAAGGACTTTGTTGAATATGTAGATTAGATAAGAAGCGAGATTTTTACTTTTGTGTGATACATATAGAAACTGAAGTAACGAATGAATTAATTGAAACTTATCTGTAAGTCAAAATAGTAGAAAAAAATTCCATTAGACTATTAAAATGATGAGTTTTTCCATTCATTAATTGAAAGAAATACAAGGCATTAGATGAAATTTATTGTGGTATTATTGATTCGATGTTTCTTTTTCCTAATCGAATCTTACGACATTGATAACAAATCAGTTGATAGACCATTTCGACGACTTCCATTAATGAGAGAAGACTAAAACCAATCCATAGACCAATTTGACCTCCAATGTTTGAAAGAACTTCAATCACACCAAGTGTTGCTGTTTGTGTCTTATTTTCTACTGCAATCATTCCATGAAAAACAGTGACAGCAACATAATTGGTTTCAATATGCTTGGTCCATGTTGTTGACCAATTATTGGCTAGTGGAATGGTAGAATTTTCGACAAATCTTTTAATGTTATTCATTTGCCATTCAACTGGTACCATTAGTGACGAGATTTGAACAATAAAATCCGTTATAGAACACTCTTCCTTGCATTCAGAACAGTACTTATTTGTAAGAGATGCTGTACTCAATAAAACGTTTGCTGCTGGAATGTAACACGTATTGCTTTGGTTGCAAAGAGGTGCTAGAATAACTTTGCTCGTATTTGGAAGAACAATCGAGCGAGCATTCCATAGAACAGGATTGACACAACCACATTGTTCATATCTAAAATTATATGAGTTCAGTTGAAATCATATGTGGCTGCATGAATATTTTGTTTCTTAAAGAACTTACACATAAGTTTGCAAACACAGTTGAAAACATATATTCTCGGAATAGCGATAATCAGCACCATGATACTTTTCCAGCATGGCTTCTATCGCAGTAGAAATTTTATCAGTACACGTTGTATATGGTGGAGGTAAGAAGAATGTCATCTGCTTTCGATAAGTCAATTTATATCTTCTTCCAGGCGATAAGTGAATACCGACTGCTTCAATCTGCGGTATCTGTGTATTGTCATGAATAAGGACGACTATGCCAATGTCTTGATGAAGCGTACAAAAGAATAAAATTGAATTCGATCGATGAAAAATCTACTCACCGTTGCGAATATAGGGTACATATTGGTGGCTATGTATATAAAGACCCAAATCAAGTACGCCTGAACCACCATTCTCATTCACATAGCGTACACGACCATTGCTGCTATTTTTAAATTTTGGATTGAATGTATAGCATAGACCATATACTGATGATAAAAATGGAATGAAATCAGTGGCTGAGCAGTTGTGATAATTGAACGTACATCTTAACAATAAGTCCGGGAGTGAATACATAAAAGAATGAATGGATTCATTCTTGTTGATGCTCTCTATTAGAAAATTGATAACATAGGTAGCTTGAAGACTAGAAAAAGCTGCTCCTTCATTCGTATTGCTTAAATTGAGTTTGTCAGTGTAGTTCAGAAAGAATTTGATGATTTTATCGTAACGCAATGGTGAAGCATTGCAAAGACTGAAAGCCGGAAAGAATTGTGGCCATTCTCTTACAATATTCACATCCATTTTCGTTGGATATTGGAAGTAGGCTAGAATCTCTCTGACAAGACAATAGATCAAAGCTCCGGTAAAAGTAATGAATGAAATCCACCAAAATAGACGATTCCAAGCATTTTGACTTCGGCCAATACCTGGAAGGGCATGTATCGATGTGTTCAAACAGAACTCATGAATGATTGATCGAAGATTACGTTGATTTCTTCCATTTTTTATATCTATGGAATCTACCGGTACTATGATGGATACAGGTTCTACTGTTTTTGACATCGAGTTCATGGTTTCTAAAAATGGATACAAGTACAGGCATAGTCTCTATGAAGTTTGTGCAGTAGCATCGTGTCGCAGTTCAATAAAGAGCTTGTGTTACGAAAAAATAAGCTTTTGACAAAATACATCACGGTCGAAACTCTTCAAAATTCACTCAGTAGTTATCTAGAATTTTGTTTTATGCTTGTAGTTCCATATATGAGACTTGATCAAATTATATCGAAAGTTAGACTTTGGATATGATTCTTCAATGTTAATTCTCGATTAATTATTATTTGAGAATACATTGAGAGATCAACAAGATTTTCGATGATGGATGGAGGTTGACAACTGCTCTCTCTCATTTTTGCATTGTGGTTAGTGCATAGTTTTTAGCTAGATATCGACCAATCTGCTAAAATTTCAAATCTTTAATATGTGTCAAGGCTCTAGAGCAGTCCATGTATAATGCCGATTCTCCCATGTAGTTAACAGTTTTGATGAGATTTAGCTTACAGTCGGCAGAAAAAAAGATGCAATAAAACTTACATAACAATATATCTATTTTTTGAAACTTACCGTGTATAACAATGACAGGCTCTAGGTGAGAAAGGCGGCGTTTTAATTAAATCAGCACTCTGACGGTAAATCATAATATCGTATATAATTTCTGTATACGATGACCGAAATTTACTATTATAATTATAGTTCTGTAGAAAAACGAAAATACAGGCGTATCACGGGATATGCGAAAATAGTGCAGTTCTTTACAAACAAGTACACATATTTTACTCTCGTTGTGGTTTGAGGTGAATATTTATGAAGATCTAGTGATATTATGTTCGGGTGAAAAGAATGAAGAGGTAAGAATATTGCTTGTCTCAGATCGATGTAAAAATCTCAGCTACATTCTTTGCAAGCAGGCAAAAAGACAAAAAAGTTAGAGACTAAACTCGAATCAAATTTAAAGGAATACATCGGACCTGTGAGAAAATTTTAAAAAAATTGATGTATCGTGGCATGTCGCAAAGTACAACATATTCTATTGTATTAGGCATGGGCAAGTATATTGACATATTGGTAGCTACTACTGAATCAATAGTGACTGGAACATGTAAAGTCTGTAGAGACACACAGTAGCTGCAAACTATAGAGTCGGAAATAATCTGATTTAAACATCGCACAGTGAAAAGTTCTGTTAGGAAATAATCAATCTTGAATATGAAAATCAAAATATCTTGGAAGGCAATGAATCATTTAGTTCCAGCGAACTGAATTTAGTTTTGTCATCGGATTGATACAGAAAGTCTAAATTATTTTTCTCGCACTTCAATCATTTGAATAAATTTTACGATCATTAGACGCAAAACTCATATGACAGAACACATCTTTTTTTGTAATATGGATTCTACACAGTCTTCACGAGTTTTGACTCCATATTTTTAAACGCACAGAGAGAATACTTCTACTCAAAGTCAAAACGAAGCCTAATTCAAATCATCAAAGATTAAAAGGTTTATTTCTTGTACAATAATATTCTCTCCTGCATCAATTAAGTCTGCTCTATTTTAAGTTTCTGTCATCATTGGTTCTAACAATTGATTAGAAACTATTCAGTTCAAAAACAAGTATGCATTAGACTGTTGATAACAAACTTGAGAACTCAAAGAGTCTTCAAGAAGAATTTTCTTTCGAAGGTAGACTTCAATTTCAAAATATCCCAAATTTTTCTATATACCAATGAAAATGTTTTCTGATATATCCTATTTGATAAACAATTGACAATTTTTTTTGTAAAATGAATTTTATCAGATATCCTCTAAATGAGAAGTCATTTAATAAGTATAAGATATTAATGCACTTGAATAAACTTACCTGCACAGGATAAAAATACACACTTGTATATCACCAAAAATAGTTAAATGCAAAGTTTTTAAGGGCTAAATAAGGCAGGCTATCATGTTTCTTCATGACGTCAAGTCAAAAAATACAATCATGCACGAATTAACATAAAGCAAACTTCATACTAGATACGACCTGTATGTACGTTACTCATAAAGAATGACATATTTGTTCGTAAACCATTGTATTTTTTGTATCAAGTTACAGAGAACTATGATCATGATACTGGCTTGCGTACAATATTGAAATAGAATACTCAGCATAGAAGTAAAGAATCAATAACATCATTAATAACAGTATACGAGTATTATGTTCTTTATCCTGGCGAAACTCGCACACAGCTCGAGCTAGCCAGCAATGTCGCTATTCTTCAGAACAAAGATTATAGTACATTCAATACTCAACAAATCTATTCGATCAATGTAAAATCCAGTTAAGTAACAGCGGCTAATGTCTACAACGGTAAATATTTCGAAGTCTTTGTCATACGTTCCTGCAACAAACAATATCATTCTTCTGCGTTATACAAGCTATGACCCATTCATAGGTCAGCAAGCCTATGCCGCTGGTGGCAGCTGCTTGTGTCAATAGTAACAGTAAACTTGATATCTTAGTAGCAAATACTTGGAGCATACCAAAAGTAACTGGTGGACATATTTTAATTCCTTATAAAATGTTCAAAGAAACCTTCTTTCAATATGCACCTATAGTAAGAACGATACTCTACTTTTTTTCCGGCGTTCTTATATCATTCTTCAATCAATATCATAACAATAAAAATTCAGTAAGATCTATCTGGTTATGATGTATGAAGTTTATATTAGTTCATATTGTCTTGTATTTCTTGTTGTTCTTTTCTTGTATTTTTTTGTTCTCGTTTTCTCTAATACGTACTTAGCTATCTACATATATTGTGGTATACAGAAAGTAATGGCAGCCAAATAAAAGCGAAATACAGAAACAAGTAGATTGTGCTTCATCTTCAACTTCTTATCGAGTTTTATGAAACTATTTAGACAATATTTCAACTGTCCTAAGCGAAGCAGCTTTGTCACCACAAGCAGAACATATTTCATCATGAATAACTCTAGCTTGAATATTAAATACAGTGTGCACTCGGATGTAGCAGCGAAAGTTTTCCTTATTCATCTAAAATAGAGATAAACAGTGTCAAGATTTTATCTAACTTTATTTCTTTCATTTGAGAACACACTAATAGCATGTAGGTATGGCTAGCGCTGTAGAAGCGGGTATCAAAGTGAGTATATTAACAATAGGCAAAAAAATTGAGCAATATGGTTTGTCGATCACCCACTCATATTTATCATACAAATCATCTGAATCATTCATCTATCCAATCACATCAACGTCATGAGGATGGTATTGAAGGCAAGTGTGACACTCGACACGTTTCATCCTCGTCAATTAGGTGACAAACTTTCGGTAGCCTTCAGGAATCGATCTTCATTGACTAATATCACAAATAAAGAAAATTTGATTAAACAATGCTCTAAAAGGACAATCGGTACAAGTGATGTTAAAACTTTAATAAAAATCTGCACGTAAATCATCGGTGCCGATCTTTGTCGAACGTTGGTTAAAATCGAGCAGACAGACGATTTCGACACGTACGACTTATTGTCGTCATTGTTCTTTCGTTTCCCTTCCTATATTTGAACTACGTGCTAATATCAATGGCGCTAATTGAGTTTGACAAACGAAAAGAGTCAAAAAGACTCGTTTATCATGACGATCATATTCGTGCAATTATATTTTTCATGATATCGACTAGAATAACAATCCGAGTAAAATCGTTTTTGTCAAGAGAGTCTAGCACACAGGACTATAAGGTGTCTCAATAGGCAAACAAAAAAAATAATCGCGTCAGTCAGAATCCTGATAAATCAACAGAAAAACGATTAATGGAAGAGTGAAATGCAAAATGTTGCGAACGAGACAGCGAAAGAATAGATGACAGAAAACACAAAGTTGATTAGTGGGATCAGATTATTCTCTTCATCGAATAGAAACTTGCAGATCAACAATGTCACAGAGATACGTCTTGGTGCAGTCAAGAAAGCAAGATGAATTATCAGACAACGACGTTTTTAATGATCCAAATAATGACTATCTTCATGTTTATGTCATACTGTGTTTAAAGATGGCGGGACAAAAAGCCACTGTAAAAGTTGTGGCACACTTGTAACTAATCTATGACTTAGTAATCGCAGCTTATTTATCGATGTATATCGACATTATGTCATACTGTGATTAGTAGTAGTCATCAAATATCTTCGGAATGCACGTATGACTGTGTCATAAGAACAAAGTAAAACTTGAAATGAAGTTGTTCTTTTTTAAGTTTCCAAATAGAAGATCTATCCAACACTTCAAATTACTATCGACAGCATCTATTTTCAACATATTTATTTATAAGAGCTTTAGTTTCATTCCAATCAACGTGGAATTTTCAGTATAGAATGCAGCTTTTATGCTTAAATAAACGAGTCCAATCTATTCAGCTTTATTGTGGATGCAAGTTATGTTGTATGTATGTTCTATGATAAGTCCGGCTCGTTATTGAAACAAAATTAAGTTATTATATTTTTTTATGAAATGATTTGTTAATGATTAAAATATATTACGTTCAAAACCAATCGTTTTCAATGCAAAATTTGGCGATACACTAATTGTTTCTTCTATCATATTGGATCTTTTCCTATTAAGATGTTGCCGTTCTAAGCTACGAAGTGTTCGACGCAAGTTAGTCAATGACATTTGACGATGCGTCTTACTAGATGAATTACTCGTAATCATGTAACTTTTCGATACTACTGATAGAGCTTTTGATGATTGTTTTTCTGATCGGTGCCGGCAATGATTAATGATCCAAATAAGAGGCTTACTAATCAATTTGAAAAGTAGAAAATCCATGACAAACAACTCGATGATTAGCGTAAAAAGAAAGAAAAGTATGAGAAGTGAGTTCGGCATGACGAACGACAGGCTTTTGATTATTTTGGACGGAAAATGGTTTTTCACTGAATTTTATTGTTAATGTTGTACGTGAAACAATGAATCAAAGATAGGTACCATCTTGTTCATAGATCATCTCGCCAGAAAGTGAACTTTCAGCAAACATCGGTATCCATCGACGGTCGTATCGAGCTTAATCATCAATTTGCAATGGTTTCATTTGATTCACGACTTTAATTAATACAACGGACAATGTCGCAAAGCGTGGCAATGTTTGATTGGATGTTGAAAAGAATTGACATATGCCAATAGCGTGAATTCGACTAAAGCCATTAATACAACCAGAATCACGAAGACACAAACGAAATCCGCCGACATAATAAGGTCCAGTTATGTTTAGTCGTATAATTACTCAATGTGCTGACAATTGGAAACTCACTGATCGTGTAATATTGTCTGGTTGAAGTAAATATTCGACTATCGGTAAATTTAAATGGTTGATTCTGAGTCGATTTTGCTGAAAACTAATACTGGAACAATGGTCCCGGGTATTCACCAAATCTATTGTCATAGTAATTGGTTGTTCATTGAACATGTCAAATATGAGCCACCAAGCACTATCCGGTTTGGTTAGAGACAACTGAAGTCTACTGTCAAATAAAGCATTCCACATAGAATAATCATACATACTTCGAGCATGAGTAGATATTTCCATGGAATAAATTTTAATATATTCACTGGCAAACCAAAAAGTAAAACCAAATAGCACCAAGATCGCTAATACTATTAATCCACCTACCCATTGTTCACCATCATTGATTATATCCGTTTCTTTGAAGAATGTTTTGACTAAATTACGATGATGATGTACTCTACGACAATGCAATGATAATACACGATCAAATGGGAAGCACTGTCAAAAATATGGGCGTTGTGACAAGACAACGCTTAGAAGCATGAAAGAAGAGCATATTCTTGACGAGAAGATCATCATAGTTGTCTATATCTGGCGTATTCGGATAGGAAAATGTTTGAGTATAGGAAGGATGAGCTTTAAACGTCACATTGTCATCAAGAGAGGCCATCAGACAGAACGAATGGAATGAGCATGGAGTACACTATGTACACGGCTCATTTCCCAGATTCTTTTTTTTTTGCGAAGAACATACAACGCATGGTTCATTGCCCGACTCATTTTTGAAAGTACCTGTAGTACAATGTATAGGCTTGAATACACAAACCGGCGACTCATCACTATCATAGGATTCCGAATAGAATCCAGCTGGTGTCGATGATATGAGCAGTGCTTTTTGTTGATCTGTTAACACAAACAATTTGTCTGACCAAGAAGCAGTATGTAGAAAGAGAGGTGATTTCATCGTTTCGATTGTCTGTTGATAGTTGGGAAATAGGAACAGTGGTATTTTAAAACTTGTTTCCACGTCAAAAAACCACACTTCTGATTGAGACCAAAGTCGATCGAAAACTTTGAAGACAGTAATCGTCAACGTTCTTTCATTGATCCAATCCACAGAGCGACCAAAGCCAATATTAGATTGAGACGGAATAATCATACGTGTCAAAATGAAGCTTGTTTATACAGAATTGCTAGTGATATTAAAGAGAAAAACTGTATCCTTTATAGGCACACCAATGGCGACTATTTGTCGTGCACTATTTACAATTATCGGCATGTCATTAGGTCGATTATAGTGAACAGCTGTGAACATCGTCTGCTGCTCGTAATCAAACAAATACATGGCATATATTAGTTGCAATGGATGAAGCGAAATTAGACGAATAGCACAGAAAACAACATGAGAATCAACTTCATTCGAGAATATATCGAATCCAGTTGCAACTCCAAAATCATTTTTAATGTCAAATGCACGCGGCAAAAAAATCTATTCATTACGAATGTAGTCATATTGATTTTTTCGACAACAACATTCTTGGCAATATTAAATGAGAATACAAACGAATCAGCAAATACATACGCATATTTTTGAGAAGGAATGACCTTCAGCAACATATATTGTTAATGAACACTGAATCCTAAATGAATCTGATTTATTATCAATGCTGCGTCTATATTGAAATAAAAGTCTATGTTACCTCATAATATGATTCAGATGTTTTGAAAACAAAACAGATGGTTCATGTGAATATAACTATATACTAAAATACTATTTTATAAATCGACGACGTTCTAAAAAACAGTACAAAGACTATTTCACCTATTTCGGATGAACAATTTTCTTTTTTCTCAATTGTATCGTGTTCAGTAAAAAACTGACTTGATTTCAATTGATTCAAATTATTGCAAAATAATATCGACTGAGTGTCCAATATTTCGAATCAGTTGTTTTCTGCTGTGAAAACATTGTGAGTTTCAAAAGTATCTTATTACGATTAGTAATTAGTGCAGTTCATTCGTTGTTTTCTTTTGCAAATTATTCGAAAAATAAACTCAGCTTTCTGCTAATTTGATCTGAATGATCAATGATTCGTATTTTCAAGAGTCTTATAATTCATGTCAGCTTACCACATGTAGATTTGTTTATTTGAATGACACACAAAAATATGTCGGTTATTACAGTGTCTTCCATCACTTGTACGAATATTATACGTGTCAACCGAATTACAGTTATCATAATCAAATACTGCTGACAAACTGTAGACATATTGGTTTGCATCAAGATAGGAAATGTGACATGATATTGCATTGTTATATGGAGCTAGGATAATTCGATAAGATTTTAACTTGTACATTACCACAATAGTAAACTGATTATATGCCGGAAAGGCGCACACCATGAGGACCATCATCATCCATTTCATAGTGATATTGACAATCAACAAGCTTAAACAATGACAATACCATCCACAATATTCAGATAACAGTAATTATGAATTACATCATAGGGGATAAATCTAAATATTCAAGCAAATTTTCATGTGACAAGAAAAGAATGATGATCTTTGTTTCACTTCTATTAGCCATTCGTTGTTATAGAGATCTTCTGATCAACGATGACTAACTGTGGAAACGAAATGATCATTGTGTCTTCATGTCATAAATCAACGATAAAATGGGTTATTCATTATACTCTATCGATTATATATAGTTATAAAGATATGTTGCGTATTTATCTTGAGCATCTTCTACATGAATCACTTCTTGCAATATATCAGAAAATATAGTGAAATTCCAATTTTGAAAAGGTCAACATTCAATTTCACTTGATGAGGTTTTGTTACTACAAATTGAGAATAGTGGTTGTTTGCATTTTGTATCTCGATTTTTTTTTCAAATAATGCTTTTAACAGTAAGGTCTCCTTTTCTCGCTAGTTTGGTAACGTTTTCAAATAGAGACAATTAAGGACAAAAAAACTATTGTGTTACTTTTAGGCAATAATAAGTACTGATTTTAAAGTAACCAAATGATTGAGTTATACTAAAAAAAAAGATAGGTGCCATACGAAATCCGAAAAGGTTCCAGTTTTTGCAATCAAATCGAAACCCGTTGAAGTTTCGTACGAAGAAGGTTTCATTCAGACTTTTTTCTTTCATTGATTGAAAAACGTTTCAATATATCAAATTAATAATACGTTCAAGAAAATACTACTCCGTTTATCCATCTATGCTCAAACACCTTATTAATCTACCTATATTTCTACCTCGTCGTTAGATAAGTATCTATAATCTCGTCTATCTATTGGTAACTATTTTAACTAACCATTCACGCTAACATGTTTCGACTCTCTTGCGCATAGTTCTAACCGCTCATACCTATCTGTATGCCCTCATTTCTAGACTTAACATCTTAAATCTACCCTTATCCTATAATTTTTATTCTTAACCCTTTGAGTCCGGGTGTCCTATATATAGCACGCAGTTTAAATATTTATAAATAGAGGGTACTATTATACAATAAATTTTTTTTTAATTTAAACTG
>CAJNSZ010001695.1:0-22496 GCA_905329745.1 Rotaria sp. Silwood2
AAAATGTAAAGAGAGTAATAAAGGAAACTGTTGAGAGTTTTATGTATAAAATTCACGAGATACCACTGTTGAAAAATATCCCTCGATCGGATCCGAGTTATTACTAGAACTCTCTTAGGATACGGTTATGGGTGTCTGGATGTTGGTTTAAGTTCTTATAGACTTCCACAGTCACATTCACATCCACACCCACACTTCTTATATACTCGTCCATAAAAGAGAATGAAAGAACAAGAACGGAAAGGGTAAGAAGGACAAAAAATATGTGTAATATGATATGGAAAAAGTACTACGCAATGTGCTAAGTAAGAATAAAAATATAAGGGCAATACATGGGATCAGAAGAGGTAGTAAGAAGAGGAAATTATCATCTATACACTGCATGCTACGGACACGTTACAACGAGGATATTGTCTTTAACGTTTGGTTTCTAATCGATAAAACTAACGTCGAAATTGCATCCTTGAATAGTTGTATATGCAAAATTTTGGCAGCCTGTAACAGCATGACTTAAATATGTTGTCAGTTCCGTACTTGTAACTTTACGTATCTCAGCCTTCTGTAGATTTGTAACTCTTGTTGCACATTCATTACAATTCATCGTTTCACAAGTGTATTCTCCTCGTAATCCTTTGATCAAATACTTTGTGAAAAAGCCATTTGTATCATCTTGATAGGATACTTGGCTATCATGTGAAGAACATAAAATATGAATTCCTTGCTTGGGATTCATCAAATGAGGGATAAATGGCTTGCCCATACCTCCAGAATAACAACTGTCTAAAATAAGAATAATTTTGTTTGTTTTAGCTTTGTTAATAATTTTTGCAAGTTCAGTAGCATACAGCTGTTTCTCATCGCCTGTAAGTAAATACGATTGATTCAATGTTGTTAGACCTCCATGACCCGAAAAATAGAATATAAATGTTGATCTTTCGTCCATATTATTAACAATACTCTGTAATTCATTTAAAATTCGTGCTTTCGTGGCTTCAGTATTTATGAGCATATGAAGTTTTTCTGGATAAGCCATAGAGGAATCCATTAACTGATTTTTAATACAAGAAACATCATGTGATGGAATACCTTTAAGACTGTTTGATGTACCTTCATAATCAATGCCGATCAACAGTGCATAGCAATGGACTGTGACCGTAGTTCGTAAAAAATTTTTCTTAATTGCAATGTCAGCTCGTCCTTTGAAGTTGTAATATTCTGCTAGATCTTCTTCTAATGCAATATATGCCCTCAATAGATGGTCATCTAAGGATGTTTTCAGATTGATTATGTTCCATGTAGGATGAAATCGACTTTTATGTTCGGTAAATGGCACAAAAGTGTCTTTTTCTGTTGGAATTTCAACATTAGATTCGAATGCTGCATTGGATGTACAGCATTTTAGACTTGGTTTTCCTGTGTTAATATTCCGGTAACCCTGAAAAACCCAAAGCAGATGATTCTCACAGCGATGTTCAGTGTGCATTTGATTATCGTTATCGCACATTTGTTTACAATATGGACAAGGTGTACCACAACCTTTGCTTCTGTTGTGAAATTCAACAAATAAGCGGTTCTTGAATTGGTCATTATTAATTAATCTCTGGGTTAATTCTCTTGAACGGACGTCATCGACAGAGAGTTCTTGAGACATTGAAGAAATAGCTTTTAATAGACGATGTCGATCAGCAGTTGTTGGAATCGTTCGGATTGTAGTTGAATCCAGAAACGGAAAGCTACCTTGTGATTCCCTTAATAATAATTTATTCTTTGTATATTCTCCATTTATTAGAAATGTTTTTAAACAATCAATTAAATCAGCAACAGATTGAAGGTCTGCAAAAGATTGAACAGCTTCATGCCAGGTAAGAATCATTCGTTGAAACTTTTTTTTCTCATTGGACAAATCTGAAGAAAGATGGTTGAGTGTGTTTGTCAATTCAATTTCATATCTTTCGTCAAATTTTGAACGAAGCCAGTTCTTGACATAATCTACGGGATCTTTAATATATTTGAATATCGATTGATAATCAATGGAACGAAATAATTCATAAACACAATTTGCAGCTATAATTGATGGGTGATACTGATCCCATGTAGCAAAAAATCTTTCGAACCGATTTTGACATTGTTTTTGTACATCATTTTCAATCATTGCCCAAATCTGTTTTATTAAAGCCTGACCATGTTGTTCAGCTGTTGAAGCATTAGCAATATTTTGTTGAACTTCTTCTTTCGCTCGTGAAATTCGTTGTTCAAATTCAGTAGTAAGTTTATTAACAACATGATTATAATGTTGATCGCAGAGTATATTTAGCATGATTCCATAACATGTATACCAAACATTTTTTATCAATTGATCTTCTATGCAATTATCTGCAATCGATTGTCGAATATGCTTAACAGAATCATTGGCCAAGTCTGGTATTGGCAATAGATTGCAGTTGCGATACTCTGGACCGTTTCGGAAGAATGCGTATTCTCTTTTTAAAAAATCTAACATTTTTTCTATTTGTTGGTAGTTGTTCTTATCCTTTTTATTCTTAGGTTTGAAAAACCCGATGATAGTTAAAACTATGTTTGCAAAAATGCTAATGCCATGTTGAGCACTAGAAAATAGGAGATTCTCTTGTGCCATAGCTGGCAATGGACTAGAAATGGTAGATATAGCTAATTTATGGTCTTGTCCTTGTCTACAGTATTCACCAAGAACTGCCTCATTAATCTTTGAAATCAAAGTTTCATTCCCAATATTCGTCTTAAAGAAGCTTACACCTACTTCATCAATTTGATTTTGTCGAACAAAATTGTTAATTAATTGATTTTTTAGTCGAATTGATTGGTCTTTATAATTGTTTTCTAATATTTCTTTAAAATCCCTGAACAATGTTATACTTGCATTTGTAAATAATGTTTCGAATTGATCAATATTTCCGACAACATTTTGTATTTGTTTGATTTTTTCAGACAAAGTTTTCGGTATATCGGCCAGTTTTTTTTTGAAATTCATCTTGTTGAAATTCTCGTGCTGCGGCTGTATAATGATCAGTTTGAAAAAGTTCTAAACTTAACATTAATCGAGATTTTGTATTTTCAAATAACGTCTCGGGCAATGCTTGGAGATTGTATTGTTTCATTAAACTTGTTTTTTCATTGGGTAATGTTGTTAATAATAATTTTTCACGAAGTTCTTTCTTGAAATTAGAAAGTTTCCATTTAATATCATCTAAAAGCTCCATATAATCTGATTTATTTCTTGTATCACTTTTTAATATATCCTCGACAATCTGTCTCATTTTTGAATTTGCTTCGGTTAAAATTTTATTCGAAAATGTTTCTAATGCTTTTTCAATCGTAAGATGTATTAATGATTCATAGTCAAATAGATTTGAATTATAATTTATTTGTTTCCAAGTTTCTAATGTTAAATCTATCCATTGACTAAAAGAATCAAACGGTTCTGAATCAGCTAAATAATCAATAAGTTTTTTTCGTAATGATAAAGCTTGTTGACAAAAGCTATGATTAAAAAATGACATTTCTCTTTCATCAACTACTATATCAACAAACGGTGAGGGAAATTCATGAACATCAAATTTCTTAATATTTTTTTCAATATTAATATTGAGTTGTTCGCATACTTTCTTAATATCATTAAATAGTTCTTTAACTTCATCAAGTTGTTGTGTTTCTCCCATGGTTCGTGGATCTTGATCTCTGAATAAAAAAATAATTTTTGGTTTATTTGTTATTCTTAATTTATTAAGACCATATAAAACAATTTCTAAGATTTGTTGCATTGTTTTATTAACATTTCTTGTAATATTAATTAAAACTATATGAGATCGAGCCATGATTTCTAGAACAATTTTACGATCAAATATTTGTGCTTCAGTATTTTTCTTTGTTCGATCAAGAAGACCTTCCGTATCGAGTATGAGAATGTCTTTTACTTTTTTATGTCCAGTAATATTTACTCGACTAGCTAAAATTCCAGTTGTACATTTGAACTTGGCTTCAGCAGTTTTTGTTCCAAAAATTTTGTTCATTGCAAAACTTTTTCCACCACTTTGTTCACCAATGATTGATATTGTATAAAAACTTTTAAAATCTTCAGAATTATTTGCAAATGTGTCTTGAAATATCTTATTATGAGTTACAGAAGATGTTGCATTAATGATTTCAATATATTCTTGATGTCGAAATGAATTTTGATAAATTTTGACTAATGCTTGTTTCATAAGATTACTATCGTCAAATAAGCAATGAATATTGTTACGATTTTCATATCCTGTAGATCTTTCTTGAAGTTCTCGTAAAAAACATTCTTTACTCATTTCTAACTGTTGAAGTATTGAGATAGATATCTGTTGTTTTTCTTTTCGTTGACGTTGCCATAATGTTGTATTCCATAATAGAACAGCATTTTCAAATGGAACAGTATCATTATTATTTTCAATGGATAATTCAGCCAATCTAGTTAATAACGGATGTGCTTTCTTGAAACATTGTTCATGAAGTTTCTTTGTAAGTTGTTTCTTTTGGTTCTCTTCCATCGGTGAAAGAATTATTCTTTCTGATAGTTGTTTAAGTTGAGACAGTGGAAATAATTCTAGAGCTGGATTATCTTTTGATAAATTCTTCATTATCGAAGCGAATTCATTAAGTAACGCTTTGCTTTTGACGAACGTACGCATATCCGTTGATAAATTGATGTTATGTTCTCTTATGAATTGTTCTGAGATATCGAACAATGAATCTATGGGAATATGAGCTTCTTTCAATAAGCTAAGTATACCTAACTTCAAGGTTTTACTTTTTTCTTTTAAAATTGTTGCTGCTCGAAATATATAAATATTTTTTACTTTTGAATTAAAATGTTTCATAATAAGTGAGCGCAGATTTTCGTTGATTTCTATACTTAAAATGTCGTCATGAATAAAAATAAGATATGTAGCTGTCTGATTAAAGTTAATATCAGGCCACGGTAATGAATCGATTTCACTAATATCCGAAGTATCCAGATGAATGATGATCACACTCATGAATTTGATGAAAAAGTTCGGCATTTGATTCCAATCATGAGTACCATGCAAGTCGAGTGCATGACATTGATAAATTTTAGAAACTTGATTGTCACTGTCTCTGTCTGTTGCATATTGATGACTGAATGCTATTTGAATCAGTTGATTATGATAAAATTTTGATGCTATTTCAGGATTAAATTCTTTTTCACAATGACAATCAAAATTTGTTTTCAATATTGCGTTAAGTAACATCGTTTTTCCTTTGCATCATCGAGTACCAAATGATAAAATGAATGGAAGTTGTTGATAAATATATGGAAGAAAAGCATGTACCATTTCTTGCATTAGAAAATAAAAGATAATTGATGAACCAATAGGAGATGGCACACCAAAATAAATTGGAATTGCTCGTTGAAACATACAAAGTTGTTGAATAATTAATGTTCTTATATCAAATGATGCATATTTAAGAATTGTAATGATAACATCTGTCGAAGATATTTTTATATTAATTTCATCAATGAGATGTTTCAATGAATTATTCATTCTTAAATAGTCACAAACAAATGGAATACTATTCTTGAATAGAATTTCATTTGATGATGGATACGGTATGTTGGAGAAATGATTTATTTTCCATACGGTACAACCTTGAGCCGCAAAAGGAAAAAGTTTTGATGCGCCATTTATAATTGAAAGATGATTTTGCTCGAATTCAATAATTGAATTGATTAATTGAATATTTGTTTTTTGTGTATAATCAATGGATTCTGATTTATGCTGCGATTTTCCCTTATGATGAATACAAAAGCAATGTTGACAAAAGAATATTTCTGTTTCGAAAAAATCACTGCATGTAACACATTTATAACCACATCCAGTAATAGGATATTTACATTCACGACACAAAATTTGTTGATCCATCCTTAATTCAAAATCATATTGTAAATAACATTGAATGTAAATTAACTAACTTCATTTAATTAGCAAAACTTTTGAACAGAGATCAAGAGTATATTTCAAAAATCAAGGAATAAAACTTTATCTTAAAGAGTCTAACCAGTTTAGTGTATTATTCATATTTTTTCAATTCGCTATCTATGATATTGATAGAGTCCTTCGGAATAATTCGGATCAAAAACTAAAAAAAATTCATTTTGTTTTTGCTCATTCGCAAATATTTTACCTAATTAAGCGATAATTTTTGGATTATAACTACTACCCATTTCAAAATAAAAGGCGACTGGGTATTTTTTGAATAACTTTTGATAGAAATAAGATAGAGAGTTGGGGTTTTCACCTTTGGAAAGAGCCGACGAAAACGCATCGAACCATATAAGACAATAACTTTTAAATTGGACTTTTGAGACTTGTTGCAATAATTGTATTAAAAAATCTCTGAAAAACAGATCTGATTTTTCTAGGAAAAGCAAAAAAAACTGGCAAATACTGAGTTTATTTTTTATAGAAATTGCTGACAAAATCTCTATCTGTTGACGAAAGAATATTTAAGAATCGTTTACTAAAAAACAAAATATCAGCGGAAATTTTTATACCTGAGGGTATAGGTGTAGCTCGTCAGAATAATAGTAAACACCTACATCCACATTGCAAAAATGATTTTTATATATTAGAAAAAGTCTTTTCGCCTTCTAAGATATTCTTAGATGACTCTATAAAATTTCAATAATGGGATAAGTGTAAGTATTAACCTAAGTTCAGACAGCTCAAAAATTTCAAAATTTGCCCAAATTATCCTTGAAAATATAATAAATTTAAAGAATATTGTTTAAGAATTCAAAGTATAATATAATCTATTGAGTTTATTGATAATCGTTCTCTGTTTATTTGAACAAGATTATTTCTCATTAGTTCAAGATTCTTAATATGCATGCCTATTTCGTTTTGACTTTTCTGCTCGCTTGTCAGATCAATAGATTTCGATATGTAATCAAGTATTTCCATAATAAAAATAAAATTTTGGCAAATATCAGGCACAATTTGTTATTTCTTGACGTTCTTAAAGAATCTAAATATCGATCAATAATCCTTAAACAATGGTTTTAAGATTCTCGCGGTACTACTGAAGCTTAGTCACAATGTCAGCCTCACCATCATACTGATTGTTGCGTTCAATGTACTAATCAGTGTAAGGGTGTGACTAAACTGCAGAAGGGCCACCCTCGATTGTTTAACTGTAAAACAAAGAAAATGATTTCTAATAATCGAATAAAGCTGAAAAAAAAACAAATTGATTCGATTGGGTTTTTTTTAAGAAGTCCTTTTTTCTTATTTGAATCGACTGAGACGAGTCGAATTATTCGATAATTCGATTCGATTTCGATCTCTGCTTCTTAATTCTTTCTTTACGAAAAAAAACTCTTACCCATAATAGTTTTCTATTAAAAATTTCCACTGATGATTACAAGGAGTCCATTGATAAGTTCTTCTATTAAAATAAAAGATCATGCAGAAATCATTTGATCACAGGCGGAGAGGAAAGAAAGTGAAAAAACAAAAGCTTCAGCTCATATGAATAATATAAAATGGCACTCAAGACGCTACAGTAAAATACAAATCGGTATAAAGAAGCATATCCAACTCTGTAATATGTAACATACGAACTAGAAATTTTTTTTCAAACGTTAAAATTGATAGATCTACAGATTTTTATGAAATTATATCACAATCAATTCTATTAGAAAAGTGAAATTAAGAAAGATATCGATGTAGATGTCAGTTTGTGAGAGTACCAGATGATCTGTACTATATCCACCTTTAATTTGAGTTTTTATTCCTTTTAAAAGTACATTTCCTAGGCAATTTGGTCATCTAATTTACTTTCACATGGTAACGCCACAAAAATTAGAAGAACTCGAGATAATTAATGGTGGATATTCTTTTTTTTTCATCTATCTGAATGGTGTTGATCTATTTATTATAGAAATTTCATATCCCAGCTATTTCATCTCAGATCGTGATCACTAAGGAAGCTAGGGTGGTGAAGAGATTTAAAAATGCCTAAAAAATGATCAAGTTACCCACAAACGACCACTACCTTTGGGACAAACTATTTTCTAGCATTAGTCTTTGTTTTGGTCACATAATAAAATAAATCTTATAAGTATATTTATCTATTACTCTAATAAACCAATGGATCTGTTTCAAAATCAAAATTCATCATATAAATACATCTTAAATACGAATTACTTCTATAAGGATTTTTTTGCTGTCAGCAAATAAAGTAATATACTGTTTATTTAATAGTTTTACTCCACAAGAAAAATTTTTACTCAGTTTAGATTTAGTTTGATCTTTTCAATAATTTCTTTCTTTAACGTTTCTAAAATCATAAATTCTAATATCTTCTTTTTGTAATCAATTTCGGATATTTATCTTATAAAATAATCCTGATAATTTTTGATGATATACTTGAACTATTTTCGATGAATAATTCAATATTTGAATCATATTTTTCTCTTTTTTTTTAACCAACTAGTAAAGTATCCTTTTAATGTATTAAAAGTATGCCTAAATATTTTCTTTAATCAATAGAAATCTTCTGATATTCTATCGTAAGCTAATTCTCCATAAAAGTACTATCTGTCTAAATTTATTTCAGTAGCAATTTTCTGTATTTTACTTCTAGTCTTCCTGATATCGAAACATATCTTTGTCAACTAATCAAACCTATTTATTTATTCCGACACTTTCTAAGCCAAAGTTTCTAACGACAAAATTCTGTAAGTTGTTAATTCTATGATCTTTTAAAAGAGAAGTATCGTCATCGAAACTGTTTAATTTTTGTCCGACGAATTATGTTTTCATCTATTTTAAAAAGATTATTTTGATTAAGATATAATATGAAATGAAAATTGAATTCAATTAATAGAAGAAAAAGATATATTCTCTCATATAAATTTTTTTTATGAAAAATTTTTCAAAATATTTTCTTATTATTCTGATCATTGCAAAATTGCCAATAAATATTACAAGCAGAGTTAAACCAATGTTTTTACTGATTTACTTAATTAATATATGGAGGTAAGTCGAAACGAAAACTGTTTTTCATTCATCTTATCATTTATTTTTTCTAACATCAAAATTTGAAAACATGAGAGATGAACTTAAAACAAATTTAGTTTATTGTTTTTAAACTAATTGTAAGGTTTTCTGTTTTTTTTAAATATTCAATGAATTTTAATGAATTTTATAGAAATAAAAATTTATTCTTAGAGGTTTTTTTCTTCTGAAAAAAAAAACATACAACTCAATAATAACATTGTAACAATGTTTTATAAAGAGTGGTAAACGTTTCTTAACAAATTTAAAAAAATAAATAATGTTAATTCTTTTGCTTTTTATATCAAATAGATCAATTACAAAAAGAATATTGCTGTAATTGTTATTATAATTAGTATAAAAGAAACATTTTTTCCACTACAAGATTGAAAAATCCACCAGGCACTAATGCATAATTTTATAATGATAAAAGCATTTGAACAATTCACTCCATGTTAAAATTTTACAAAAATTTTGAATCGGAATAATGTTATTCCTCTGCCTGGAATTCAAAATCAATATCCTCAATGAGTTTTATCTCCTTCAGAGTTTGACCAATAGAACTAATTTCTGAATAATAATCAATTAAATGTTTAAATATAGATAGCCATCAATTATTTAGAGTTTCGTTTTCAATACGATTAATTATTATCACAGCAATTATTAAAATTTTTATTGAAAAATTAAACCTACTAGAAGAATTGCTAGACTTTTCCTATTCTCGACCTTTTTCTTTTACATCACAAATGCACAATATCTCTTGTAAATCTCTTCAAATTTCTTTCTATTTCTTTTTTAATGCATAATACTCAATATTGCGAGATGTATGAGGAAAGTATAGATTCATATACTCGTCTTCTTCATTAGTCTGAACAAGTCAAACTGTGTTCCTAAAATATAACGAAATTACTCTGATTCATCATTCAAAATCGAATAAAGATCACAAACTAAATCTAAAGAATACCATGGTAATTTCAAAATATTTATCTTATCTATTATTTGATGTTCACAATCAAATTAATGAATAAATTTTTTTATGTATGTCTTTACTGAAAGAAAATTTTCTTTAACTACAACTTCACTATAATATTTTTAATTTATATATGCAATATCATAATAAAACTTAGCAATCATATTTGTATAACATCATCCTTGTTCATGTCTTTAACGATTTCTGAACAAATGATACTCTTCATTGATTTTGCCTGATTATGTTATAGCTTGCTCTTTAATTGTAACACGTTTATCTTTTCTTTCAGACTGACATAATCATGTTTTTCAAATATCTCTGTATACGATTCATGCTTCCCTATTTTTTAACTTTTATCTGAAAAATATGATATTATTATTATCGAAAGAACAGATCTTTACGTCAAAATAAGATATCACTTAATTCATAAATAAATAGTATTTTATATCTATATAGTATTAATAAAAAAAATATGGAAGTAATCAAGCAAAAATCTATCTAAAAAGAAATTGTTTAATTTAAACAAAGAATCGAGTCAATTACTTGTTAGATTATGTGTCTGAAACCAGTTGTCTAAATTTTTCAAAATCTTACCTTATTATTGTCGTAATTTCGTAGTATGAAACAAAATTTAATAATGGTAAGGTAATGTGCAATCACACTCTTGTAGCTTCTTTTCAAATATTGTAGTATACTAATATTCGACTGATGAAAACAAAAAGTATAAATATCCCAATGGCTTCCTTTTACCACATATATGGCAAAGTTGTCACAATCAGAAATAGATTTATCCATAGTATGGATCTGTTTATATAGTGTCTGTTAATAGGAGACAGTCAAAAAAGACCAGAGATGAAACTATCATTAAGGGAAAAGATAAACATACTATACAAAAATTATTCTTATAACTTTTTCTTTCATCGTTGGTCAGAGTACATCTGTTTTTTCCTATTAGAAATGTACATAGTAAAAAAAGAGTATGTCTCATATATTAATCAAAGCCATGAACAAAATGACATGCAAATCTGTTGTATATCATTATATTACTTGATGCATAACTTATATCGTGTTATGATGAGACTATAAATTATAAATGATATGAAAAGGCAAAGATACGATATGATATACAGTATCACGTATTATTTAAATTAGGATTACCAGAAAAATAGTTGATTTATTGCTTTCAAGTTAATGTTCTGGTAAACACTAAATAACGACATAAGACCTATTGACATAATTTCCTTGGCTGAAGGAAGGTTGATATGGAGAAAACTTAAAAGCTTTTGTCGCGGAGTTTTTTGACGGGTCAAAAAAACATTCACGACCACTTTTTGATGGATCTTCACGAAGAAAATCGAGATCGGAGAATCTGAATGTGAGGTTAGTTTTAATAAACTTTTAACTAATTATTAACCAATTATAAATGCTTTGTTTAATACTTGACCAAAGCGTAATTGGGAGCGAGGAACTCGTATCTGATGTTAGTTTTAATTAATTATCTATATTTACTGAGCCCATTCATATGCAATGTATACTTTTTTTGGTATATATGTGACCGATAGAGGACAGAAAGAAAAACGAGTTGTGGGTGTGACTATTTCTTTGATCGCCAACCACAGCCACACCCAAATATCAAAAGTACAAAGACATCTATTATTTTTGTGATACCCGATAATTGCTAAAAGTGCAGTATTAAATCTCTGATTTCTTTCTGGCTTTCTTCTTGGTCAAATTGGCTATGTCATAAAATGTTTTCTTCTAAAGCAATTTTCGATTATGGTACAATCAATTTCTATCGGTGAGAATTGTGAGAGGACTATGAATACAATAACGATAAATTCAACCGTTGTTAATATTACTTGTGTATCAAACTATCTTCAATGCCACAACCAATGTCAAATTTTAAATTCGAAAAGAGTAATCGTGCAAGCACAGTTTTGAATATACCCCCGGCTGTAGTTGTGACTATATGTATATATATAAATTTGGGAGATGTGATGGATATAATGTGCAGTGTCTTTGAGAAGTTAATATGCCGAGAGCATCTGTCATAAAGCCATCTGAACTATACTAATTCTACTGGTCTATGTTTAAGGAATGAATTGACTACGATTATAAAATCAATCGATCTGGAAATTCCAGATTTTGCATCAACCATATACAGGGCGAACCAACAGTAAAAGGATCAGTAAAGTTTTTCGATGTTCTTTCTTTAACTACTGACAGTGATGTTTCATATTTATATTAAATATACTCGGTAATACTAATAGTCAGAGATGCATCACATGATTAGTCTCTAAGAATAGTAATTGGTTCCAAAAAACTTGCTTGCACAGAGTATCCATGTACGACTATATGACAAAATGATAGGATTTTATTGTACATCGAACTTAGTCATAGAGTCACATACAAACAATTATTTCTTGCAATTTTTTGAAATCAATTGTTGTATTTAGACGATGATCATATGAAACATCTCTGATCAGTATAACGAACGTTGAGTGAATATGACTACAAACTGCAGTCTGTTGAAGTATCACCTAGCACAATCCAGTAGTTCAGAATTGGTGATTCCCTTGTATTCAGAATGTTCTTCTACTACAACGAAGTAGAAGTCCTGCAAATTCTATTTTAGAATGAGAGTATTCGTTTTCTCACAGGCAGTTCTATACACTTCTAAAGCCACAAACTCTCTAGATTTATTCTTCAATTATTTTTGCTTTGAATAAATACATGTTGATGAATAATATTCTAGATACGAGCTTTTTTTTTAAATTAAGTTATATTATTTTTAATTACATAAGTGCTTGAAGCATTTTTTTAATTTCATTTAAGTTAAAGCGTAGAAGTAGATAACATACATTTTCATAGAACATAATTACTCTTTATCTTCATCTTTAATAATGATATAATAGTTACACAAAATAGTTTCATTGAAAGCATTTTATTAAAAAATGAAATACTGCTACACCAGTCAGGCACTATACTTTCAATATTAAGACATGAATAGAGGCCCTTTAACATTTACGAAATGGGTGTGGGTGTGTAATGCATAAGCGAAAATTCCCGCATACACACCCACACCAGATTTGTGATACAGAAGTATGATTCGGAAAAAAGAAACATTCATGAAAATTAAAAGATGGAAAGATGGAAGGACAAGTGTAGAAACAATAAAAAATTTCATATAATATTGAAAATCGTTTAAAAAGTTATAGATAGCGTAATTTTTTGTTTTTATTATCCTATAAATAAAGAGACAAAAAAAATGTGGTTATGAATGGGTGATAGTGAAGTTAATTTAGACACATTCGTAATTAGATAAACTATTATTTTTATAACTTCGCAAATTGTTTGAATGAAAAAATATGATCAGATGAAATAAAACTGTTATTGACAATAACGATTTCATATATTATTGAAAGGGGAAAAAGAGTATTTCATAGGAAAGATATTTTATTTTAATGACAATATCGTTTCGTTCTTTATGTATATTAATGAATTAATTAAGAACGAATACATTACTGAAATTATTCAAAAGATTTTAGAGCTGATACATACGGATCTACAGACAATATGTCGAAACTCTTGAATTCTATTCTTATTTTCTTTTTATAAGTAAATCAAATAGTGAACCAATAAATGATCTACATTAACTCGAATAAAGAAAAATTGTGATTCACTTTTCAGCATGTCTATCAAAAAAAAAAGAACCATATAGAACTCTCCATAATAACTGCATCAATATTAAGATAATTATACTAAGAAAAAGGAAACGAAGATTAACTTTTCAATATTAAAGTTGTCACAGAAATCAACTTGTTCATTAATTAATCTTCTACAAAGAACTGAACAAAAGAGATTTGGTCAAAGTCAAGGAGGAAACAGCGGACTTGAAGTAGAAAAGAACGCTAAAGTATGTCAAAGTAGGCTAGTTGAAATAGCTCAAAGTACCATTCAAGTAGCCCAAAGTAGAAACAAGTAGCTTAAAGTAACTTCAAGTGACTTGAAGTAAATTTGAAGTTGAAAAGTACTTCAAAGTAAACTACTTCAAGTAGGTAAAAGTAACTTGAAGTAGCTTAAAGTAGCTCAAAGTAACTTCAAGTCCAAAAGTCCGCTGTTTCTCCCTTGGTCAAAGTATTTTGTATAATGTAAGATGCTAGACTATTTAAAATACTATTTCTTTTGTTTTGAATTTTTATATTCATTGATTAGATACACAAAATGAGAGGATACTCTACTATTCATAGTGAGAAAGAAGAAAAAGAAAGTTATTAACCAGACGTAGAAAGGCAATGAATCATTATGGCACAGTTATTGACACAAATAATTCTAACAGTTCTCGATACCAAGATAATGCGTCATCTGCAACACAATCTACATTATCAGACACACTTAGTTTTTTTACATGAATATTATTATGAATATGAAATAATTGTGCAGCTATGAGAGAATCGACGACTTTCATTATCTTGTTCAATTCTGCGATAGTTTACGAAAAAAGAAAATAGACGTATCTTTTTTTTGTTGCTCTATTATTTCATCAGCTTTCTCAGTTGATCTGTAAAATTATTTGAAGGTTTTCTTTCTTTACGTATTCTATGTTGAAACTTTATCGTATTTATTAACAATAACAGATTATTCGTTTATTTTGACTATTTTTGATATTTGTCTTCAAATGATTACTCTTTTTTAGGTTATTATTTATTGTGTTTCAATAATATTGATTTCTTGTTTTCAAAAACGTATGAATCTATTTGCAATAAACATTGCTATGACAGTGATGTTCATTAACATCTATTTTTTTTGTCTATTTCACAATGTTTATGTCTGCCTTTCAACTCTTATTCAATCAAAAGACATGTATTTTATTTTTATACATAGTGCTGATGAGTAAAATACGAAGCGGCATATGCTATTATTCACGTTACTATCAATCAATTTTGTTTAACATTATTTCCAATGAAATGCATGTTAAAAACAACTGAATGGGCAGTAATTATTGTAGTAATTCAATGGATGATCAGTTTTCTTGTTTAATTACCAGGTACACAACGTCTACTTGTGAGAATATTTATCAATAGTGTTTATGTACATGTTTATATGAATATTTTGACTAACTGCATTTAATTGAGAGAGTTTTGTTTTTCATCTGACATTCTATGAGAATATAATTTCAATGGCTTCCAAAGGTCTATTATTCAATGTTTTAGTTATTTTTCTATAGAAGAAGCACATTTATGAATTTCTGATTTCTTCTATTTGAAATTCAGTCATTTGACTAATATGATTTATGCATTTTGCCTATAAAACAATATTATTTTCATGTATATATTTCTAATTTTGTACTGTAGGGTGTGGGTGCGGGTGTGGGTGTGGATGTGATTCTAGTTCTACAATTTACAGCTGCACCCACACCCACACCCTTTTTTAGTTAGAGGAAGAACGAATGCGTTTTTTCTGTTGCTATTGTTGAAACGAAAGGGATTTCAACTTTTTTTCGTGGCAAGGCTTCATCAATACTTGAATCAACGATTCTGCTTTATCAACACCTTTGCCACAACGAAAAGCTTTTTGGCGTGAGAGAAATCGGTTGCTGCGCATGATTTCATTAGCGAAGTGATTGAAGGCGTCTCTTTCCTCTAAGAAAAACAAATGAATCTGTACAGATATCGATGCATAAGCTCACTGCATAAGAAATCTCTGTTGCCAGAGTGTAGGTGTGAGTCTGAGTTTTTTGTATGTCTGCCATGTTCTTACATCCACACTCCACACCCTAGTTACTCATTTACATGCGAACCATAAACCCTCTAAAAGTATTTCTTCAAAAGAAATTTTTCAAACGCGACAAGTTTATTAAAAATATTAAGAGAGCAGTTCAACATAGTGTTTTATCTGGAATATATAAATTATCATGCAATAAAACAACGAATATAAATAATACATGTTTTTTTAACTGATTTGTTTGAATATACATGCGTAACTGGTACAGATAAAGTTTATGCAGCCACCGATGTAATTGTTAATGATGTTGAAGTTGAATTCGTTCGAACATTAAGAGATTGCACTGTTCCTCAGGATCAAAGGTTAAAGCTTAAATGTATCGTTAATGGTGAATAGGAGATTGAGTGTATACAAGTTTTCCGACGTAGGATATCTTGGGCCTGGATTCGAGTATTCCGCAACTGGATTCGCTCACAGCTGGGACCAAAGACCAAACTCTATAGGCCAAGATAGAGTTCAACAAGCTCTATCGAATCCACTATTTACTTTTTCTGCAAAACCATTCCAAACCGGAGAAAAACTTCAAATACTCTTTAAAAATAGGCAAAAAATCAGATTCCTTTCGTAAAGTGCAGCGGGATTCGTCCTCAGCTGGGACCAAAAGCTGAAAATCATATAGATCCATAGAACTCGACGAGCTCTATCCAATGGACACCTTTACAAGTGTTTTTGATGCTTCCATTCCCCTTAAAATCCCAGTCTTTGCAGAAAACCTGGTTTTTTAAGGTAAACCCGAGCTGGATTCGTCCTTAGCTGGGACCAAAACCTGAAAATGGCATAGATCGATAGAACTAGACGAGCTCTATCCAATGGACATCTTTACAAGTGTTTTCGGTGCTTTCATTCCCCTTGAAATCCCAGTCTTTGCAGAAAACCTGTTTTTTTAAGGTAAACCCGAGCTGGATTCGTCCTTAGCTGGGACCAAAACCTGAAAATGACATAGGCCGATAGAACTAGACAAGATCTATCTAATGAATATCTTTTGAGCTATTTTAAATGCTTCCATCCCTCATAAAACCCCAATATACCCCCGAACACCTGGTTTTCTTAATGAAATCCGAACTGGATTCGTCCTCAGCTGGGACCAAAAGCGAAAAATGGCATAGATCGATAGAACTCAATGAGCTCTATCGAATAGACAACCTTTCAGCTCCATCCGATGCTTGGATCCCCTCCGAAAGGGCAAATCAAGATCTCAATTCTGCAATCGTCCAAATAATGTTGCTTTTCCATTAACACTTTTTAACGAGGATGCAAAAAAAAACCATCAACAAAGTGTATTCTTCTTGAAATAAAAGTATTGAATATTTTTTAATTCATCCTTACTTATGTTTCACATGTTAATTTACTTTTCTTTCTTATTGTGTGCATTGCTTTGAATTTTCACTATTCGCGATTACAGTGAGATGACGACATCTTTCTACTTATATTGTGCTCTCTTTTTCATGAAGGATGGGTATATGTAGACGAAGAGAAAAAAATTTATTGGTGTATCCATTTATCGCTATCCTCGTCCTCGTATTATTCATCGATATTTTTAACGACACAAAAGGAAAAATACTTCATTGGTTTATTTCTTGCGCTCAATTGGATGAATGAAATAAAAGATGGAGCGACGTACGGATATGTATCGCTGATAGCCCATGAATTTTTTTTCAATACTTTTCGCTATTTCTGGATCAAGTATTCAATATCATTAAATTCTTTTGTAAGTTATATTGAAAACTATTAGAGTTTACTATTTTTCTTCGCGGTTATCATTTGAAATTTAATTATAATTTTTACAAAGAATATAAATCGCTGCTTTTTTTTATTTATTTTAATTCAGTAATTAAAAAATGAAATTATCTTTCATTTGTTTTTTTTTTCTAGATAAAAAAAATGAAATTATATTAAACTTTTTGTTGGGTGGGTGTGAGTGTGGGTGTGTGGGTGGGTGTGGGTGTGGAGTGTGGGTGTGTGGGTGTGGGTGTGGGGTGTGGGTGTGGGTGGGTGTGGGTGTGGTGGGTGTGGGTGTGGGTGTGGGTGGGGTGAGGCGGGTGTGGGTGTGGATATTGGTTCATTCTTTATTCGCATCCACACCCACACCCACACCCCCACCACACACCCACAGCAACATCCACAACCACACCCCACACCCACACACCCACACCCACACCCACAATTACGCCAATACCTACACCCACACCCGCGCACGCCCACACACATACCTACAACTACACCAATACCTACACTCACGTCCCTAATTAGATGAATGCTCTTATATGCATCGTGAGCGTTATAAAAAAAAATTTTTGTTTCTTATTTCCCTGCTTTTTCATACTAGTCTGCAAAATGATTCATCACTCTATCATGCATATTTGTATGATGACATAAGGTAAAGATAAACAGACAAGCGAAGAAAAGCAAAAAAAATGCTACTTCTGTTGTTTTATGAATCATATGGAGATAACTTTATGAAACAGCACATTTTTTCTTCCACGAGCATATAATCTAAGTTTTTATGGTCACAAATCTTAAATGGTTGCCTTCTTGTTGATCAACTATTAACGACATTGAAAGAGTGAAAAAGTTGGGGATAAGGGCTGTAGTGAAATTTAAGACTAAATAAAAAAATTGAACACACCAGAATTCACATTTTCCTGCAAATTTCTAGTTCTTTCAATAAACAAAATGCGTTAGAGGTGAAACAAAATATCATATATACTATGAACAATCAGCCGATCAGAATTTTATATTAGATTTTTCAATTATTCCACGATGGCAACCGTAGAAAATTTGAATCAAAGTTTCAATGATGATTTCAGACAAATCCGATGAGGAAACAGCTTTTTCTGCAGAACCTGTCGTAAACACTGAGGCTAAAAAAATTCAGTGTTCGACTATTCTGAGTACTCACTTAGATCTGGATATGTGTAGCTAGGAATCCAAACACAGTTCTATTGAGAGAGACACTAGTAAAAATATTGATTAAAGATTATGTTTAAAAATTTGGCGTTTTCCAAAAAGACTAGTGAGCTTCATATCGTCTGAAACGCTAATCGATATCATTAAGATGGAATTATTGGTTCGGTGTTGTAGAGAATTGAACGACGATGTTTTCTTAAATTTTTTCTCGATTATATTGCAGGGGTATAGGCGTATATGTAGCGGTCAGACAAGAGAAAATAAACTGAAGCACTCTGAACTTACCCACATCTATACTTTCTTTCACGCCTCTTAAGCCTATTGTTAGATAATGATAAACTAAATAAGAAAAAAAACAAGAAAAAGAAAAAAGTGAAACCTGTTTTTTTATGACGAAAGTACAGAACAGGTGTATAATAGTGCATGAATCATGGCTTCATGATTGAAAACTTCGCCATTTAATATTGGAAAATTCCAAGTTGTATTTTTAAGGTAACCATTCATTTCTTCAATGGCAACTTCACACGAAAATACACTCACAACAAACGATTTTCAAATAGTATGGCTTGATAATCACATAGAAGATATCAAACAATCTGATTATGTTCGTCGCAAAGTTGATCTTGAACACTTCATCAAACATTTGAAAACATATAAGGAACTTGCAGAATGTCAACAATACATTGCTTCTCTCGATAATGCTGATAAAGTTTTTCTCATTGTCTCTGGTTCAATTGGTGAAAAAATGTTACCATCTATTCACGAGCTAACACAAATTGTATGTATATACATCTTCTGTGTCGACACACACAAACATCAGGAATGGGGTAAGAAATATAGTAAAATTCGTGGTATTTTCAGTGCAAGTAAAATAATGCTAGATCGTTTACAGCGTGATATTCAACTTTTACTTCACCATTTTACTCCCGTAAATATTTTTACTATGCAGAATGTGAAAGAGGCAACTTTGCAAAATATTAATAAAGAACACGCTACATATATGTGGTTTCAACTGCTTGTTGAGACATTATTAAGATTACCGCAGACTTCTCAAGCTAATCGGGATCTTATTGATGAATGCATGGAACGATATCGTAATAATGCTATAGAAAAAAGAAAAATTGAACAGTTTAAGATCGAGTATACGCATGAAAATGTCATCGAATGGTACACACGCGATTGCTTTCTCTATCGATTAGTTAACCGAGCTTTTCGCACTCGAGATATAGATATTATTTTCAAATTTCGTTATTTTATCGTAGACCTTCATCAGCGTTTAGTCGAAATTCATCAACAACAGTATTCGACGAAATCATCAGTAGAATTAACTGTTTTTCGTGGTCAACTAATGTCTTCAGAGGAACTAACCAAATTAAAAGCAAACGTAGGTGGTATTTTTTCTGTCAATACATTTCTTTCTACAACTAATCGGAGTAATGTGGCAGTGAACTTTATCACAGATGTTTTTGATCGACCTTTTTTCGAAAAAGTTCTGTACGAAATTAGTATTAGTGGTCACGGCCCGTGGAAATGGCCTTTCGCTGATATACATGATGTTAGTTGTAATGCTGATGAAGGTGAAGTACTTTTTGATGTGGGTAGCACCTTTCGTATAGATGATGTGTACGAATACACCAAAGATTTATGGTGTGTTAGTCTAACATTACTTGACATAAATGACCCCTCAGTAGAAATCGACACAAAATTATATGATTATTTAATAGAGAATAGTTTTGGCGAAAAGGAGCCAACAGTTCTTATACTATGCAACTTCCTCGAGCAAATGGGTGAGTTTGAACGATCGCGACAGTTTTGTCACTTAATGTTGCGTGATACACCTGAAGGCCAGCCGTTAATTGATGTCTACTCTCATTTGGCGTTGATTGAATATGATTTAGGCAATTTTCATAAGGCTAAAAGTATTTGTGAAGAAGCTTTAGCTATGCAAGTAGATTTGGACAAAGGTAATGGTGGAGCAAAATCATCATCAGCACTCAGTCATCTTCACTCTCATATTGGTCTGGTTCTCAGCGAACTTGGAGATTATAAAGGAGCGGTACACCATTATGAACAAGCTATATTGATTGATGCAACTTTATTGAATGAAGACGACGAAGATCTCGCTGTTGGATTTAATAATTTAGGCGCAGCGTATACCGATCTCGGTGATTTCAAGAAAGCCCTATATTGGCTAGAGGAAAGAGCTCTTAAATTGCAACTACTGAAACTCCCTCACAATCATCCAAAGTTAGCTATCACCTATTCAAATATTGGTGAAGCATACTCAGAACTTGGTAACTATGCGAAAGCTCGTGAGAACTATGACCGTGTCTTAGCAATTGAAAGAAGTGCGTTACCTCCACTACATCCTTCCACAAAAGCAACTTTCAATAACTTGGCTGTTGTATGCGAAAAAATTGGCGATTATGATGCTGCACTTGCCTATCATCGCCAGGCGTTAGAAGTTCTTCTACATTCGTATGCACTTGATCATATTTCCTTCGCAACCTCATACAATAATATGGCAGTCGTTTTCGATTGCCGAGGCGATTTTGATGAAGCACTACGTCACTATGGTAAAGCACTTGAACATTTACTGATCAGCATTGGTACAGAAAATCATCCGGATATTGCCTCAACGAACAACAACATTGGTATGATTCATTTACAAAAGAAAGAATATGAAAAAGCCTTGAAATATTTTGAGAAGACTCAGAAGATTGAAGAGAGTCTATTGGAACGAAATCATTGTTCGCTAGCCACTACTTACAACAATTTGGGAATGGTATTTACAGCTAAAGAGAGATTAAAAGAGGCGATTAAATACCATCGACGCGCATTAACAATACGAAAACGTGTTTTATCGAAGACTCATCCGGAATTAGGCACATCCTATGACAACTTGGGTGTTGTATATTACAAAAAAGGCTACTATAAAACAGCTATTGATTTTCATCAGCGTGCTCTATCTATTCAAATTGAATCATTGCCACATAATCATTCTTCAACAGCCACAACGAAAGAACATTTAGGTGATGTTTATTTTCGTTTAGGTAATTATCGAGCGGCTCTTAAACATTACAAAGATGCATTATATATGGCACAAAGCTGTTTACCAGTTTCACACCCGTCGATTAAGCAATACACCACTAAAATGAATCAAGTACGAACAAAGTTAACGAAAAACTAAATGCTTAATTGCTCACTATATAAAGTCGTCATGTTGTTGACAGATTTATACGTCTCTGGTGGAGTGTGGGTGTGGATATGGGTGCGTGACTGTGCCTGTACGCATGTATGTGTGTGAAGAGAATAGTGACACCCACATCCGTACAATCACACTCACGACTACGCCAACACCCACACCTAGGGTGTGGGTGGGGTGTGGGTGTGTCGATGTGGGTGTGTCGATGTGAGTGTGTCGGTGTGGGTGTGTCGGTGTGGGTGCGTCGACGTGGGTGTGCCAGTGTGAGTGTGTTGGTGTGGATGTGTCGGTGTGGGTGTGTCGGTGTGGGTGCGTCGACGTGGGTGTGCCAGTGTGAGTGTGTTGGTGTGGATGTGTCGGTATGGGTGTGTCGGTGTGGGTGTCTCGGTTTATGAGTGTGAATTTGTGGGTTTCTCTGTTTCCTTCATCAACATACCCACACCCACACCCACACCCACACCCACACCCACACCCACACCCTCACCCACACCCACACCCACACCCACACCCCCACCCACACCCCCACCCACACCCAGAAAAACAC